>JAPEKL010000027.1:4629615-4645119 GCA_028877455.1 Bagre pinnimaculatus | reverse complement strand
GTCACCTGAATAAGTAGGAACAGTATACATTTTGCTCTGAGTACAAGCAGGGACTCCGGCAACTAACTATGACAGCAGTCAGAAGTCTTTATTTGTCACACATACACTCAAATCACAGTGAAATTCGTCCTCTGCATTTAACCCATCTGAAGCAGTGAACACATGCATACACACACACACATACCCAGAGCAGCGGGCAGCTACAGTATGCTACAGCACCCGGGGAGCAGTTGGGGGTTCGATGCCTTGCTCAAGGGCACTTCAGCCCAAGGCTGCCCCATGTTAACCTAACCAATGTCTTTGGACTGTGGGGGAAACCAGAGCACCCAGAAGAAATCCATGCAGACAAGGGGAGAACATGCAAACTCCACCCAGAAAGGCCCCCGTCAGCCACTAGGCTCGAACCCAGAACCTTCTTGCTGTGAGGCAACAGTGCTAACCACTACACCACCGTGCTTTATTAATGATGTCAATTTGCATTTATTATAAAGATTCCTTGGGGAGCCAAAACTTTGTGTCCAAAAACATACAGTACAACGCGATAACTTAAAAAAATAAGTTATTATCATGTAGTTTTTGGTAATTATAAGAAAGGTGAAGTTGTCTGAATGGAATCTTTTCCTCATGTTCATTCAAGTACAACTCTGGTCTTTTTTAAACATCAGAAAAACCCACCATGCGACGATCGACAACAGGAGCTCTGTGTCACAAACTCGAAGAAGAGAAAGGTCAAGCGATGAGTGTAGAAACAGTCACTTTTCCAGTTATTGAGGTGAACGGACACAGGAGTATCTCTGTAGGGGCTTTAATCACATTAAGAGTCTGTCAGTGACCAAAACAAGCAGTCTTCTTTGACGCAAATTTTTGCCCTGTAGGATTACATTGTAGTGCTGTTTTGCAGTTGTTATAGGTTCGAACTCAATACTGGACCAACTTCAATCATTTTTGTCCCTCGTAAATATCCGAACCCAAACAGATGGGAAAATAGCGCCCAAGTTAAAAAATCCTGCTGTTTCCCTTTAAGGGTGCCAAAACTTCATTGCACATTAACATTAGTGCAAGCTGTCACTGAATGCCACTGAATGTAGAGTGTATTATTTTAGACTATGCTGGATAGGGGCCTGGAAATGCCAGATTTTATTAGATTTGGTCACTAAGTTGACGTAGTACACTCATAAAGCGCATATAATGCAAGAAAATCCGCAGGAAAAAAAAGCTGAACGAGAACCAATGTGAGATTTGTTGAGGAAACATGAGAAAAACAATCGGGTCGGCATTGGGCTTCTCTCTCTTCTACGCCGAGATTGGACACATTTTCCATTTGAGTGAGGAATTGCACTTTCTGTGTAATGGTATATTGGAAAAGCAACAAATGACCCTGTTAGAGGAGGCAGCGGTGTCATTACGCGTGTGCGCACACACACACACACAAACACATACTCACATACGCAGTTCTAACCAGCTCTAAATGAAGAAATATGAGTGAGATTTACATGCCAAAGCGAAAGAAAGTGAGCAGACGAAAGAGACAGAGCCTTCGTGCAATCATGAAATGCATAAAATACTCCCCGATCTCAAAGACTTCATAATTGGATCTCATAGCCTACACATGGATATGGTTGAAGGCAATGACAGGATTCGATTGCTCTCTCGATCACTTCCTTCATCCTGCCCATAATGGACGCTGAGCTCGGCCTCGTACGCCTTTTACGGTTTCTACATTTAACTCGCCCCAAGTTTCTCTGAGCTCTGAATAAACACAGCGCTAAACATTAAACCAGGCTCTCGAACACTACTACATAAAAAAGACAACACATCACTGGATAAAATTAAGTGGTTAATGTCTGTGCTGGGTCAGGGAAGCATCTTTCTAGCTCTAAAATTCCATTCCAAGTCAAGAACAGAAGACATCAGGGTTTTTGCAAAAAAAAACAGACATTTGATTCAGTTGAAAAGATGAAGCAGACACAGCAAAGTTGGGTTGTTCTTGATCTTACAGTTGTGACGCAAAAAAAGGAAAAAAGTTCCATCAAAAATAACTTCTGTTCACGCTAGCAAGCGACAGTTTATTGTTTGTCTCTTGTAGGCATGTAGCAACCGCTTATAGTCGTACATGTGGCCGTGGCTATACACATCATGTATTAGCAAGTCCTCTCAGCAGAAGCCCCAACAGTCCCTGCTACTTCCTTCCAAGTTTTAAATGTCTTCATAATGTCTTTTAAATATTTAACAACACGTGATATATGAAAGGATAAATTGGAACTGTGGTAAACCCTCCATTTTTGCACTGCAAGCAAAATAGGAACTAGTTGAAGGGGGGAATTAAAGTTGAGTGGGGGACAAGAAGAACTGTCAGACCACATGTGCCATAGGATTGGTCTGAGGACTAGGTGGGAGCACAGGTAGAGAATTACCTGCTGGACATTGCTGCCTGTCGCACCTCTGGTGGTCATCAAGGTCATCAGCCGGGAGCCACCCTTCATTGATGATTTGCTCCATTAATCCCAGAACATCTCGTGGTGGTGGAGCAATGATAGGGACATCTCCCCACTGCCCTCTGCAACTGACCCAAGGATCCTTGTTTTCCCCATGCCTGATCCTTTCTTCTCAGCCAAAGCCAGAAGCTGCCTCCTCTGAAAGGTCCCTGAGTGCCTTCTTGAGTTTGGGGCCAGAAACTCCTATGCTCCTCAAAAAGTGCTGGGTAGATATTCCTACAAACCAACAAGAGCCAACTTCCACAGGGTAGATGACAGCATGATCAGGACTCAATCAAGCCACGTGTTGATTTATTACATCATACCTAATTTGCATGTACTTGAGGAAATTCAAATGTCACTTCCTGCTGTCTGTGAGATAACTGAAATTGTAGCACAACCGCAAATGTATTATAACCATCAGAAAACACCCAAGGCATATTATATGTGTAAAAGTAACTTCTTTATTTTGGATTTAAAGCAATGAGGTGAATGTAGATAACAAGACCATCAATGACAGCGTATTTCACTCTGGCCCTGTCTATTCCAGAAGGAACGATCTAAAGTGGACCACCTTGTGCAGTTCTACTCTCAACCAGTCCAGCTCAAATATTTGCCAGAAAGAATCCAAAACCGGCGAGGAATTGACTGAGAAGAAGCTATTTTTGTTGAACTGCTCATTAAGGCTTAATTAGTCCATAACTTCATTAATAATTTTAATTCAGCAAATCTGGGCATTAGTTATATGCACCCCAGGTACCCCTACTTTCGTGCCAGAAATAATCAAAATTGGTGGAGAATTGAGGGAGAAAAAGCGATTTGTGTGGAAACTGCTCATTAGGGATTGATTAATTACTCCATATATTCATTATTAATTGCAATTATGCACATTTGGGTAGAAGCTATATGCACCCCAGGCCGACCTACCTTTCTGCCAAAAAGCATAAAAAATGATGAAGAATTGAGAGAGAATAAGCAATTTTTGTGAAATGTGGACGATACCAGACGGACAACACATAATGGCATAAAGTCAGCACATGTCGGCCGGATGAGCTAACCAGTAATACAGATCATAAAACCGTGTCTGTAAACATTTTTCTCAGACTGTATCCATTTCTTATTGTGACTCATTGTAACCTAAAAACGTCACTGAATGCTTGAATGTTATGGTGGCGGCCATCTTGGACAACCAAGATGAAATTTCATTTTTTACTCATTGCACTTTAGCTGGAAGTCATGTGGATAATAATAATAATAATAATAATAATAATAATAATAATAATAATAATAATAAAGTCCCACCTTACACCTAACATGACATAATCAAACAGCTTGACCTTGAGAAAGTCATGCTTTTTCAGTCTGAACTGGCATCTGCAGCAAAAAGAGGTGGATCCACTACTAGCAATGAAAAAATGGGCAGTTTTTTGTTTTGGTCAGGCACCACCCAAACTAATCATCACATCATCAGCTTTTCTTTGACTAATCAGACACAAGGTACACAACAACTCTTGCCGGAGCAGTTGGGGGTTAGGTGTCTTGCTCAAGGGCACTTCAGCCAGTCCTGCTGGTCCAGAGAATCAAACCAGCGAATTCTTGGTCCCAAAGCTGCTTCTTTAGCCATTAGGCCATGGCTTCCCCAAAATGGGTGGAGGAGAGCACTTATCCAGAGTTGAAATTTATGCTATTGAGAAGCGACATAATATGGGGACTACCAGTGTTCATGAGGGCGGGTGGTACCATTCTTGTTGTTAGCTCATCTAGGTGACAGGTGATGAGTTTACGTCATCATGTGTTGTCTGTCCGGCATCGTCCACATTTCACAAAAATTGCGTCTTCTCTCTCAATTCTTCACTGATTTTTATTCTTTTTGGCAGGAAGGTAGGTCTGCCTGGGGTGCATATAGCTTTGACCCAAATTTGCATAATTGCAGTTAATAATGAAGATATGGAGTGACTAAGTCCTAATGAGCAGTTTCCACATCAATCGCTTCTTCTCCCTCAATTCTTCACTGATTTTGATTCTTCCTAGCATGAAGGTAGGGGTACCGATGGTGCATGTAACTTCTACCAGATGTGATTTCTCACGGGGCTAGAGTGAGTTACACCATCATTGACAGTCTCATTTTGCTTCACAATATTTCATAATTTTATCCATCAGATGTTTTGGATGAGGTTGTTTTCACCTCCATTTGTTGTTCCCAACATAAAAAGTAGCAAACGGATTTGGATGACATTTAGAGGAAAGGTGAGCCATGGGCCAAGGAACAATTGATTAGATTTAGATGCAAATTTGAATATGTATGTGGATCCAGGATTTATTTATTTATTTGTCTGTTCCCAATGTAACTCAAAAAATAGTGAACGGATTTGGATGAAATTTGGTGGACAGCTTTAATATTATCCAAGATTTAAGTGATTTGATTTTGATGTTGGTAATATATGGCTCGGTGGAGGTATGCACTCTACCGTGTTCCCTTCTTGTTATCTGTTTTTATTGGTTCCACACATTCTTTCATACTCACAGCTCCTGAGGCAGCTGTTTGGCCTTGACATGCTGCTCTTGGTTTGTGACTGACCAGTGTTTTCAACCCTCTTTTCAGTGAAATCATGGCAACCAGCAGTAAACTAAAGATATTCTGCAAGGCAAAATATCGCAGCATTAAACTTAAATGTATAAATGTGGACTCTAGCAAAAATATAGATTTTACAAAATCCTTCATTTAGAAATGATATTATGTATTGTGTATTATGTTATTTGTAATAGGTGTAATCGGTGAAATGTTTGCATTTGCCAACTGAACAACATGACTTGTCACCATGGAAACATGTTCGAGAGTTATAATCTTTTCTGGGCCACATTTTCCAAAATGAAATGCACAGGATGAGCAAATGGAAAATGAGAGCAGGGGGAGGGGGATGATACTCGCTACTAATTGAATTAAATAGCTCTGGCCAAAATTAAATGTCAAGAATACCCCTATATATTTTTTTTTTGGTGAAAATTTCCTTTCACACTTCCTGTAAAGCTTCTCTGTGATGCTTGTTTGGAGCACACTATAGATCTGACACTAATGCCTCCCTGTCTTCCCTGTGTTTGCTCACAGTTTGTGAGGATCCATTTTTAGGGCAGTGGCATTAGATTGTCCAAACGAGGCTCTGTCGATATTCTTATCTCGCTTTGACTGGAATACAGGCCCTCAGTTTTATTCACATCCCAAGAATAGAAAAAAAAAAAAAACGGGGGAGAAGAAAAAAAAAAAAGATCAAAGAGAGGTTTCCGGAAAGGGCAGGAAACCCAAGCCAGTAGTCAGCGCTTTGTCTCTCAGTGATCAGCGAATTCAATTCACCGAGCGGCAGGAAGAGTGAGAGCAGATGTGTTTCAGGAGCAAACCTGCCATGGCATAACGAACCAAAAACTCCACAACCTGTTTTCGTTTTTCTGGTTCGTTCACCCAAGCAAGTACCAGAACATGGAGATCAGATGTGTCTCTGTCAGCTTCTTCTTGGATCTTGACAAGTCCCAAGTGCTGGAAAAAACACAATATACTCTCTTGTAATCACGGTCCATATTTAATAAGAAAATTACCGTAGTTAGATTTAATATTATAGAACCTCTACAAGACAAGTTTCCTGTTGCGACATTCCTGTTATTTCAGTTATGAACAGTCATTCTTTACCAGTGTCTCTTTCTTTCTCTTCTTTGAAGTTAATAAGACAAAATGACTTTCCTATAAATGTAAATGTCACAAAAAGCCTCCTCATCAGAAAAAGCATTTGCCCTATCATCGGGAAATCATGATTTCGAATATCACAGTGAGTGTCGAGAGGAAAATCTGCATTCGCTGTCCAGATGAGTCTGGGCTATCCGGCGTTTTAGGATTTTCCCACTCTAGGACCCGTTTTCAAAAAATACTGGTTTCACACCTCGAAAAAGCCGGATCCGTCTGGACGCAAGGCCGAAACGATAAAGTATTTATGCGGAATCGACAAAAACGTACTCGTATGGACGGGCCCTATGTGTCAGCCCTGTGACAACCTGGCGACTTGTCCAGGCTGTGCCCATAGTCAGCTGGGATATGCTCCAGCTTGCCCATGACCCTGAACAGGATAAGCATTTACAGATAATGGATGGATGTATTGGGCCAGTATGATGCACTGGGAAGAGTTCATGTTATGACATCGCACAGTGGGAGAAGTTTCAAATGTGAGAACTTTTACCAGAAGGAATTTCAGCTATGATATAATGTATTGGGGAAGCCATGGCCTAATGGTTAGAGAAGCAGCTTTGGGATGAAAAGGTTGCTGGTTTGATTCCCTGGACCAGCAGGAATGGCTGATGTGCCCTTAAGCAAGGCACCTAACCCCAGTTGCTTCCTGGGCTGCTCTGGATATGTTGTATATCACTCTGGATAAGAGTGTCTGCTACAGTAAATGCCTGTCATGTAATGCATTGCCATTGAGTTTGTGTTATGATGCAGTTTATTGGGCAGAGTTTCATGTATGACATAATGTCCGAGGATTCATTTTTGGGAGGTTTCCCAATGTGTCTTTTTTCAATAATGTGGCTAAAAGTGCAAAATTTCAGACTGATGAGGTTTGACTGATGATCAAGGTTAAATCTGTTTTAAATGCCTCTTTGAAACATTTATATCTCTGTATATTACCTATTCGGGCATAATCACTATTCGGGGCTACTCACTATGCACGAAATGACCAGACGTCTTGGTTTAGACCTTATTATAGATGAATGACTGTCGCAGATGGCTAGTGTGACAGCATTGAAATTATGACACACACTCTGCAGACTGCTTGAATCCTGAAATATGAAGTACTCCCATGAATATTAGTTAGACAAAGTGAGGATTTGGGAGTACTTTGACGTCCAAGTAGAGAGGACAAATGGATTGGAGCTGGAGCCAAAGTTGTAACGATTGCTGCTTGTATTGTGTGAATGGGACATAAATTCTATTGTAAGAGGCAATGGCAAGAGTCTAGTAGGGACAAGTGTGTGTGTGGGGAGGGATGAAATTATGAGTTGAACTCATTTTCCCACCCAATTATGTGTGTGTAGGTGATTGCAAGCCCATTTCTTTTACAGGCTGTTGTTCCAGGCATTTGATAAAGGTCTGGACGGAATTCGCTTTACTCTCTTTGGCTCACCTTGGCCTACTGAGCGTGTGTGTGTGTGTTGTAAAATGCTAACACAAGTTGTGTCTTCATAAAACAAGGACATTTGTCTGAATGACGGTGCTGACATTTAAATTTGAATCATATTTCATGTTCAGAAACTCGGCTCATAAAGCAAAACTTTTCCACTTTGGTATGCAAATGAATGCACAGTCAGGGGTGACAAATTAAAGGACAAACCGGTGGCTCTGTTATGCTGTACGAGGCATTTATTTCTTTGGCATGGTTATGGGTTTGGCTTGATTTGCCTGCTTAGTAGGAAGCATCACTGTACAATCAATACCACATTCTTCTCACTGATCACCTTTTCAAAGTTTCCGAGACGAAACTTTTCTATCCTGATGGGTGTGAGCTCTTCTGAGATAACTCCGCCCCCAGTCACAAGGTACGAGAACTCTTTGATCCGGATAAAAATGATGCAAGTCCAATAGTACAGCCTTCGAAGTCACAACATGTCAGAGGTTTTTCTCCATCATGTTATCAAAACACTAGGTGAAGGAATAGCTTTGGGTATAACTCCAAACAGTTCCCGAGATGTGTAGAATTGACGCCAGTTAAACTGTTCTGGTCACTCGTACTCTCATAGTGGCCTGATACTTCACTAACACACATTTTTTTTTTCTTTAATTTGTCACCTGGTTTGTATCTCAGTTCCGGTCTTATTCAGTAGGTGGCAGTGTTGCTCTGCTCTGCAGTGACTCTTCGCTCCACAACAGGTTAACAAAGCCGCAATGAATCATCCCAGACGCACACATGCACACACACAGAGAAAGTCTTGTTTAATCAACAACCAGCATCATGAAGCTTAATAAAAACATATTACTCCAAGCTGTCGACGAATAAAAGAGACTCAAGCGACGCAGCGCTGCGCTTTGTGCCGAGAGGACGGTGTCAACAGGGGATGAGATGAAAAAAAAATTAATACAATAAATAAAAATCAAAGGTCTATTCTTCACACAGAGGTCAGCGTTTACACGTGTGATGACTAGAACCTGTCAGATGTGTTAGCCAAGACAATTTTTATGCCTTTATTAACTTCAAGAAGCATACCGTGATGATGACGATGAGGGCAAGGATGAGGCAGGATGCGAATGTAAAGAGGAAGTAAGGACAGGCTTGACTGTTGCTTCTGGGTATTTTTAGACACTCTGGCCTTATTTGACACACTCTGTCCATCTCTGTCTCTCATTATTTTGAGAAGGTCTCCCTCTTTCGGCTTAGTGCGGCCAGAGACAAGATAAATCTGACCAATCAGAGCACTTTGATGTACTTTCTCTTCCCAAAGCGTCCCCTGGTATCGCACTCGTCTACATCTGACATCAGAGTCAGAGGTCTTTCTCTCAATTGAAAAAGCTGGTGGAGCCATCTCTCTCTCTCGCAAATCCATCCACTCTCCTCTCCTTCTATCCCCCAGAAGGCACAGAGACTCGAGTCGACACGAAAGCACCAGCCACCTGAAGAAGAAGAAGAGCTCTTCTCATTGTGAATGAATGCCAAGAAGGCCATTAGAGATGTGACAAAAGCCTCTTGGCCTAAACCATTCTGTCCCTGGGCCCTGTTTGAAGTGGCTAAAGAGTCGCTTCTATCACTTCACCATTTTACCAGCTTGCACCTCTTCAGCATTTTTATCAATTTTCCATTTTGGTCATTTATCAACCTCAGTTGCTTTCCCATTTTTTTTTCTACCCCTCAAACACATTTTCATTTTCCAACTTCACAAGCTTTTATACATTTATTTTTTATTATTATTTTTTTATCATCCTCCATCACTTTACTCTTCAACCCCTGACCATTCCGTTGTCATTTTTTTACCACTTACCTCCTTTAAAACGTCACCATTTTATCATTTTATCGCTCTTACGGTTTATTTTACTACATGACCTTCGCCAATCACTTTTCCTTTCAATCGTTTTATTATTTTCTCACCGCACCCCCATTTTCACCCATTCGACCTGCTTCCATTTTCCCATTTTATCACCTTCTATCATGTCATCACTGCTCCATATTATTAGCCTCCATCACTTTATCGTTATATCCATCATTGTTTTTCAATCCTTTTACCATTTTAGCTCCTCTCATAACTAGGTTGCATCAATATCTTTTTTTTTTTAGCGTATGAGTATGAGTGTTGTGAGATAAAAACGCTGGAAGATGTTTGATCAGGTTGCTGTTGCACTTCCTCCTCCTTGTGCAGTCTGCTTTGCTCTGATTCCCATCATTAATCATGAAATATGTCCAGATCGCTGTCACTTTGTGTACCTGTTCATTAGCACGAATATATCACATGGTTATTGGATGTTGCTATGATATTGGAGCATGTCTTATGAGTACGAATGTTGCGAAGAGACGTCACCTATTTTGCGAACTTACATCACTTTAACATCATTTGTTTATCAATATTCTATGATTGTACCATTTTTTTCATCTTCCACCATGTCACAATTTCACTACTTCACCAAGACTTGCAGCTTTATTTTACTCTCTGACCCATCTTTTTTTTTTTTACCATTTCTTATTTTCCCACCATTTGATCACCTCTATGATTTAACCGTTCCACCATTTTTATTAGCCTCTATGATTTAACCAGCACCTTGCGACATTACCATTTAATTAACTCTTCCGTCTGACAGGTGATGAGCTTATGCCATCATGTGTTGCCCGTTGTCCATCCGGGATGGTCCACATTTCACAAAAAATCGCTTCTTCCCTCTCAATTCTTCACTGATTTTTATTCTTTTTGGCAGGAAGGTAGGTTTGCCTGGGGTGCATATAGCTTCTACCCAAATTTGCATAATGGCAGTTAATAATGAAGATATGGAGTAATTAATCAATCCCTAATGAGCAGTTTCCACACAAATCCCTTCTTCTCCCTCAATTCTTCACCAATTTTGATTCTTTCTGGCATGAAGGTAGGGGTATCTAGGTTGCATATAACTTCTACCCAGATTTGCTGAATTACAATTATTCATGAAGTTATGGACTAATTAAGCCTTAATGAGCAGTTCAACAAAAATCGCTTCTTCTCCATCAATTCGTCTCCATTTTGGATTCTTTCTGGCAAATAGGTCGGTATTCCTAGGGTGGATATCGCTTCTATATATAGCTTGTATTTAGTGTATATAGCTTCCAACATTTATTGCGCAAGGTGGCCCACTTTAGATCGTTCCTTCTGGACTAAATGGGGTCGGAGTGAGCTACACCGTCATTGACGGTCTCATTCTATGATTGTACCATTTTGTCATCTTCCACCATTTCAGTACTTTGCCAAGCTTTATTTTACCATTTCTCATTTTCCCACCATTTTAGCCGTGCCACCACTTTTATTCGCCTCTATTATTGTTTTAACATTTTACCAGCCATTATTTTATCACACACATCATTTTACCTCATTGCAATTTCCACCAATTCATCATTTCCCCGGTTTACTAGCTGTATACGTCAACATTTGACCAGCACCTTGTGACATTTTATTATCCTCTTATTTCATTCGCTCCACATCATATTAGCATTTTACTGGGTCGGTTTGACCATTCTGACAGTAAACTATTATCCTCCTCATTACAAATGCACAGCATTAGCAGACCCCTGACACAACTCTGGCTTTTGATTGGTAGAAACCATCGACAACGATACAACCAGATGAAATGCCATCCTATATTAATCTGATATGCCATTCTACCTACAGACAGGAAAAAAAAAATGTTTAAGATAGGTGTTGGGCCAAAATAATCTGCCACGATGCACCTTGGAATTGACTCTCCAAAAGCACCTTCTAGAACTGTCCTGGAGTGATGAACAGCTTTCTTCATAAAGATAATCCCCCGTTGGTGTTTTGATGATGGTCAGAGACAGCGCTGTCTATCACGGCACTCCTGGACAGGTATAATTCAGACAACATGTCCATTCATATGTTAGTTACTTGTTAAGTGAAATTAATCATGTTTTCACTTTGGTAATTGTAATATCTCAAGAATGCCACTCGAGGACTTTAGGAAGCTGGGTTAAATTCACTCTGTGTGTTGATTTTTGAAAATTCTATTCTGAGCTTGACAAAACCTTTCAGCATTGATTCTGGATCTGGTGCAAGGAAGAGAAAGAGATTCAGAGAGAGATTCAGGAGCCGACTGTATTGATCCAGGAAAGGATCCCGTGTGTAGGATGGAGACACGCTGAAGCTGTGTCCAGGTGGTCTGTATTATCCCAGCTCCATGCAGGAAGAAGATCAAGAGACATCAGCAACATAGGCTGGATTAGAGATCCAAGCTGATTTTGGGCCATTTCCTCACATAGTCATCACAGGAAAACAACAATAACACAAGTGTAATATTTATTTTAAAGGGGTTAAGGATCACTGGAGGAGTAGTACCTTTCTGGCTGGCCGTTTGACAACTTGGCATCCCAGACTGGTCTCCCCAGATCCAGCGGCATGTGATGTGTAAAATATGGCCAGCTCATCATCAGCAAGTGGCCGACACCATCCAGCCTCTCACATGCCGAAGACCGTCCGCAGTGGCTCCATGCACCGCCCCTGGTCTTGCAGAACACAATGGATCTAGGGGAGACAACCCCGATAAAAATCCCCCCATATTGGTGGTAACTGCTGAATTGATTGGATCCCTGGTTGTCAGGGTTCTTTCCCTGCCACTGGACGCAGACCATTCCCTGCACAAGCACTGTGTGTTTACCGTTGTGCACTGGTACTCCCACATTAAAGGATCTCACGCACAAGGCATCCATCAAAGAATCTCTTGTTAACCCAAACAAGTCCTTTGGCGATTGGCGAGAGGTGACGGGGACAGGATTAGTGAGATCTGGAAATTCCTAGTTTCAAACCAGCACAATAGATGGCAGAGTTCTGATTCCGTCATCCCACTCTTGGATAGGAACAGAAGAGTGTCTTGGCAGCATTCTCTGCAACTGAGAAGCCCTTTTTAGGATCCACTCTGCTCACCTCATTATGGGGAGAGGGCTAGAAAAGGTGCCCCCAAAATAGCCTGTTCCATGTACCCCAAGCTGGAATACTGCATCCAGCAGGATCACCACCCTAGCAGTCGAAAAATTTACAAACTACACTTTGCAACTTGGAACGTACGTACGCTTCTGGACAACCCTGAACACACTGATCGTCCTGAAATTAGAACCGCCTTAGTGTCCCACGAATTGAAGCATTTTCAGGTCAACATGAAGAGCTGGAGCTGGACAGTTGAAAGAACATGGGGTGGATATACCTTCTACTGGGAAGGCAGACTGGAAGGCCAGCCATGAACACATGGTGTTGGTTTTGTAATTAGAAGTGAATTGACCAAACATCTTACTGTTCTTCCTCATGGTGTAAATGAGAGTATCATGAAGATGCACCTCTCTCTTGACAGAAATCAGTATGGCACTGTTATATGTGCATATGCACCAACCCTTGATGCTGAAGAGGAAACGAAGGAAGCCTTCTACTCAACACGTGATATCATCTTGACAAGTGTTCATAAAGATGATAAGATTATCATTCATGGTGACTTCAATACAAGGGTTGGAAGAGAACATGAACTTTGGAAAGGAATAATTGGTAAGGAAGGGGTGGGGAAAAGCAACTCTAATGGAGTTCTTTTGCTCATCTTGTGCACAGAAAACCAGCTTACCATCACCAACACCATTTTCCACCAGAGGAACAAACTTAAAACTACTTGGCAACACCCAAGATCGAAGCACTGGCACTTGATTGATTATGTCATGGTTCGAGCTCGCGACTTGAAAGATGTCCAAATAACTAAAGCAATCACTAGTGCAGACGACTGCTGGACAGACCACTGGCTCGTCCGCTCCATCATTGCTTTAAAGCTTCATCATCAGAGGCGACATATAGCAAAACAACCGAGAAGGAGATTGGATGTTGAGAGACTGAAAGATCCTGAGATGCTCTCCACTATGCTCTCTTGTCCATCTATGGCAGTAATATTGAGAAGTACTGGGAGATTCTGAAAGCAGTCATTCTGTCAAGTAGCGAAGGCTCAGTCAGCTACAGCACTAGGAAACACCAGGACTGGTTTGATGAAAACAATCATGAGATTGGAGAACTTATATCTGGAAAGAGGAAGGCTTTCTGTACCTGGCAAAGTGACCCAACTAACGAAGCTAAAAGGACTGCCTACCACAATATACGGGCCGAAGTTCAAAGACAGATACGCTGTATAAAAGACCAATGGTGGGCAGCCAAAGCTGAGCAGCTTCAAGATCTTGCAGACAGAGGAGATAGCCGTGGCTTTTTTAGTGCCACCAGAACTATATTTGGATCCAGCATACGTGGTGAGACACCCATAAAAGACAAAGATGGTAATCTCCTGAAAGATACAGAAAGCATCAATCAGTGCTGGAAAGAATACTTCCAAGATCTTTTAAACCACAACTCTTCTGTAGATGAGTCTGTTTTTGATGAGATCCCACAATTACCAGTCAATGCTGAGCTGGGAGCAGAACCGAGTCTGAGTGAAATAAAATCTGCGATCAATCAAATGAAAAACGGAAAGGATCCAGGTGTTGATGGAATACCAGCAGAGATATTTAAGCAGGGAGGCGATGAATTAGCCAGATGCCTTCACCAACTCATTCTTCTTATCTGGCAGACGGAGAAGATAATATCGGACCTACAGGATGCAGACATAGTTAAGATCTTCAAGAAAGGGGATAAATCTGACTGTGGAAACTATTGTGGCATCTCCCTTCTTGCTACTGCTGGCAAGATCATTGCTCGAATCCTAGCTAATCATTTATATCCGCACACTGAGGGCTTTCTACCAGAGTTTCAGTGTGGCTTCCGAGCTAACAGAGGAACGACTGACATGATCTTCACTTCTCAGCAGTTACAAGAGAAGTGTCAAGAGCAGCATCAGCCACTTTGCATGCATGGCCTTTATAGATCTAACAAAGGCATTTGACTCAGTCAATCAAGAAGCTCTGTGGCGAATCCTGGGTAAATGCGGATGCCCTGAAAAGTTTATCTCCATTCTGAGGCTCCTTCATGATGGCATGTCTGCCAGAGTCCTTGGCAGCCCAGGTAACAACGAGGCCTTCAAGGTGCAGACTGGTGTAAAGCAAGGTTGCGTGATTGCACCTACCCTCTTCTCCATCTTCATATCTGCCATTTGCCATCTGATACAAGACAGACTACCTGACAGTGTAGAGGTTGTCTATAGAATGGACGGAGGGCTGTTCAATCTCCGAAGGTTGAAGGCAAGAACTAAGATCACTACCACTTCTCTGATCGAGTTTCAGTACGCTGAGGATAACTGTGTTTGTGCCACCTCAGAAAGTCAACTCCAGGCAATTTTAGACGCCTTTGCGTATGCGTACCAGAGGCTCGGCCTCTCTGTAAACATCAAGAAAACGGAAGTCCTCTACCAACCGGCTCCTGGTCAGCACCTTATCTCTCCTTCTCTTAGGATTAGTGGGTCTGCGCTCAAGAATGTTCAGAGCTTCCCCTACCTAGGCAGTGCTCTTTCTACTAAAGCTGACATCGATGCTGAGATTCTACATCGTCTGAAGACTGCAAGCTGCATCCTTCAAAGGCTGCGTGAGAGAGTGTTTGAAGAGAGAAGGATAAGGACTGATACCAAAATCATGGTCTACAAGGCTGTCGTGCTACCTTCCCTCCTATATAAAAACTTTATACAAAACATCCAACAAAATCATTTCCGCTTAGAATGTAAACAAACAGGCACATTTTTATGCACATTTGGAAAGATTCATGTAAAACTCAAATGTCCCTTTTATTAAACATCTCATCTCATTATCTGTAGCCGCTTTATCCTGTTCTACAGGGTCGCAGGCAAGCTGGAGCCTATCCCAGCTGA
>JAPEKL010000027.1:3981542-3993742 GCA_028877455.1 Bagre pinnimaculatus | reverse complement strand
CACGGGGAGAACATGCAAACTCCACACAGAAAGGCCCTCATCGGCCACGGGGCTCGAACCCGGACCTTCTTGCTGTGAGGCAACAGCGCTAACCACTATGCTGCCTGAACATGTTGTATTACTTTCTTATTGGCATCACATCACAACAGCATAAGACTCAGGTAGGAGGCGTGGCCTAAAGTTGAAAGGCAGGATTGGAGATGAAGAGCGATTCAGATGAGCCTGAGAAACTTGGCATAGTTGTTGTGATGCTAATTTGCTAGCTATGCTAGTTTTCACTTATTTCAGAATCAAATGAAAGTGGAATTAAAAACTGAATTCGATGACAGTAGAGTAGATTTCAGTTCCCTGTGGTACAAACAGCATAATTGTCGAGGCAAAGTCAAGCTCTATAGTGGTGTTTAAATTCTAATTCTGCAAATTAAATGAGTTTTATGGGTCCATGACATCCTTTAGGGATGAAAGTGTACTCTTGTGGGATAGTGCTCGGACAAGTGTTTGGACCCTCAGTGGTGTAGTCGAGTAACTTTTCGTTCCAGTGACTTTCAATTAGATTTTAATATCGATTTTGTGAAATGCTGGTCATGAGCCAAAAGATGTCTTTTTAAGATGAATATACGATATAAAGAAGCGAGCACGCCTCATCAAAGATATATTTTGCATAAAAGGAAGATTTTGAAATGAAAACATCAAGTACTCGAGGATTAATCCATGAAGGTCAAATTCCATTGCTGTGTTACGGCTCTGTCCGGGTCAGCAGTTCACACACTTTTTACTCCTTCTCTTTCATCAGTGTTGCACTCGTGTTTTCAGTGTCAGGGTCTCGATCATAAATAACACACCCCTGTGGCCTGCAGATCTCTGATATATTAGCGGGACCTGCCAACCTCAGTGAGTGTGTGAGATAAAGAGAAATGGACTCTGAGAGAGAGAGAGAGAGAGAAGAAAGAAAGAGAGAAAGAGAGAGGAGAGATGTATTAGCCATGGCTGTCAGAATGAAAGAGAGCTTATGTTGAGGCCGGGGGGGCGGAGTCTGTGCCGGCCTGATTGAAAGCCTCTCTCTGGACGTTATAAGGAATGAGTGATCCATCCGTCATCCATCACTCTGCAAAACGAGAGAAAAAAGGCCCACAGCCGGACTGGAGTAAATCACGCAGGTCTTATTTTCCTGATTGCCTCAGTGACAAGACAGAGCGAGGCTAGGCTAATGCTAAAGCTAACGGCCTCTGCAGGGGAAGCGCAGGCACGGCCAAAGCGTGTAAATCTCACATGAATCCAATCAGTCACACGCTTTTGCGACCACATGGCTGATACCTTTTTAACACCGAGAGAGAGAGAGACTGAAAGTTTGACAAACCGTTGATGTTTCTCACAATCCGTAAACATTTGCCTCGTGTTTGATGCTAAGCATTATTTCTGCGTATTATTTTTCTTTCATTTAACTAACACTTCTGAGTGAAATATTCCAGATCTTCCGGTCTCATTTCCACTGGAATTGTCTCTTCACACTTTCAGGATGAAGCAACTAAGAGCAACGTGCTCGCTAGAGAAATGATTAGCCTCAGTCATTCGCGAGTTATGCTTTGTGATCATATTCCGGGTGCCTAGCAACAATGTTCTCATGATTTTGATGGTTATAATAATCAAATAAGTGCCACAACAAATAAAATCCAAATCCTAACCCTATTCCTCATTTGATTTCTAACACATCCTGGTTGAATTCTGGATTCTGATTGGTCAGGTGGTGTTGATTAATGTTCTATGAGAGCAGTTCTGATGGTAGTGCAGCTGCAGGTTTATATTAATGTGATTGTTCCAGCTGATATAGTATCGTTTCACTAGTAACCGCCCGTTCACAGGAGGAATGAAACTCGGGTAGATCACACCATCTCATCACTGATTATTTTGCTCTAACAGCACAACCCTGAGTGTGAAACTTTGTGTAAGTATCATAATTTCCTTTCTTAATTTCCCTGAGGGAACCCTCCCAAAGGGATCAATAAAGTTTTATCTAATCTAATCTAATCTAATCTAATCTATTCTAATCTGTCTAACAGGAGATTTCCGCTATATCGCACAGCTGTATTGTCTCTGGACGAGGGATAAATGGTGATGAATCTGAATCTGAGTCAACAGTGAAAAATCCTTCCACCAAATCCCAGTTTACACATCTCTCTCTCTCTCTCTCTCTCTCTCTCTCTGTCTCTCTCTCATACACCCACATTCTGTAAATCCCTCTGTTTGATCTTTAAGGAAACACGTCCATCTTTTCTTTTTTATATCGGAACAGAAGCTCTAGTTCTTCTCTCTCTGCTATTGAGTTTGGGATCAATAGCAGAGAGAGAGAGAGAGAGAGAGAGAGAGGCATTTGATGGGAGGGAAATATATTGTGATAAAGGGATCAAAAGGGAGAGGAGGGGAGGGGAGGGATGAGTCTAATGAAGGAGAGACAGAGAGATCGAGAGATTGTGATGCTGATTAGGAAGGAAGGAAGTTTGGCAGTGGAAAGGGCGGTAGATGCAGTGATGGAAAGAAAGAAAGAAAGAAAGAAAGAAAGAAAATTATAACAAGCAAGCAAGAAAGAAAATTATAACAAGAAAAACAAAGAAAGAAAGAAAATTATAAAAAAGAAATAAAGAAAATTATAAAAAAGGAAAGAAAGAAAGAAAGAAAGAAAGAAAGAAAGAAAGAAAGAAAGAAAAAATTATAACAAGACAGGAAGAAAAAAGAAAGAAAGAAAGAAAGAAAATTATAACAAAGAAAGAAAGAAAATTATAACGAGAGAGAGAGAGAGAGAGAACAGCAGTGGGGGTATGCAGTGATGGAAAAGGAGAAAAAAAGAAAATCATAACAAGAAAAAGAAAAAGAAAGAAAGAAAATTATAAGAAAAAGAAAGAAAGAAAATTATAACAAGAAAAAGAAAGAAAGAAAATTATAACAAGACAAAAAGAAAGAAAGAAAGAAAGAAAGAGAGAAAATTATAACAAGAAAAACAAATAAATAAAGAAAGAAAATTATAACAAAGAAAGAAAGAAATAAAGAAAATTATAATGAGCAAGAAAGAGAGAGAGAGATCAGCAGTGTGAAGGGGGTATGTAGTGATGGAAAAGGAGAAAGAAAGAAAATTATAACGAGCAACAAAGAAAGAAAGAAAGAAAGAAAGAGATCCTGTAGCAGGATTGTGATGATATGATGATGTGAGGAAGCAGATGGATGTGATGAAGAGAAAACGAGACAGAGAGACAGATTCCATGTAGTGTGTGTGTCTGTGTGTGTATGTGTGTGTGTGTGTGTCTGTGTGTGTGTGTGTGTGTGTGTGTGTATGTGTGTGTGTGTGAGTGTGTGTGTGAAATATAAAATGGTAGGAGGGGCAGCACGTTGTGCTTTTATCTTTTTAACGTCAGAACAGAAATGTCTGTCTGAAGAGCGTCTCTTTGATTCTCTCTCTGCTTCTTTCTTCCTCTAATTACTTTTTTTCTGGTTAATGGCTTTTTTTGGCAAACGTTGAGTCTGAGAGAGAGAGAGAGAGAGAGAGATCAGTGCAGAATAATGGGCAAACTCACTAATGAAGTGTGTGTGTGTGTGTGTGTGTGTGTGTGTGTGTAAGGGTAAGGTTGTGTGTGTAATGTGATTTTAATGTCTATAATGATCCTGTACAGTGGAGATGCCAGGCGTGCAGGGGGCGAGCGAGTGAGCGGAGGAACCCAGGTGCACATCTGATAGAAATGTAAATTAATAAGCTGCCGTTGGTGGTAAGTAATCGAGCTGTCTGCGCCGAGGCCTCCATTAGCCCCGTCTCTTTTTGTAAAAATGACAGTGAAGTTAAGTGACTAAGTAACCCGTCGTTTAACGTCATTTAACCTTTGCAATACAAAACGTGCTGTAAAAAAATCATGTTGAATTCTAATGCACTTTCCGTACGCTAATTACTCCATCTGGTGAATGATAAAATATATATATATACTTTTTGTTCCATGCACTTAGCTCTATTTAAAAACAACATGACTTTTTATTCTTGATAAAAGCTGAGGTAATTTGCTTCCCTCTCCCACCCACTCTCTCTATCTCTCTCTCTTTCACACACACACACACACACACACACACAAACTCAGTGTCTCACACACTCACTCACACACTATCACACACACACACACACACACACACACACACACACACACGAAAAACTCAGTCTCTCACACACTCACTCACTCATACACACACACACACTCACACACTCACACACACTTCTATGTATTTAATTATTCTGTTATTTGTTTGTGGATGGAATCTCAGGATCATTTCTGGTTTAAAATCTATTTCTTTTTTAAACTGAAAAAGACAAATTTACAGAATTGCCAAATATACTTGGTATACCAGTTCAATAACTATAAATGCCCCAAATCCATTTATTTATTTATTTTTTGATTGATTGATTGATTGATTGATTTGTATCAAGGATAGCAGGATATTTTTTGAATCCAAACTTACATTTTTAATTTACTTCTAAATCAAAGTTACAGAGTTGACCTTTAACTAACTATATACAGACCGCTGAGTTGGTGTAGTGGTTAGCATGTCCGCTTCTCGACCGGGAGATTGTGAGTTCTACTCGTTGCTGGGTCAGACCAAAGACCATCATGAAAATGGTACCTACTACCATCTGTCAAGGCACGCTGCAATACAGATGCAAGTGGAGAATCAAACTCTTGCGGCTACCAGAGGACCCGCCCCCTTCTGTAACCCTAGCGGTACAGGCGAGAGGCTGAGGGCCATGGAAACGGAGATCGGCACTGAACCCATGAGCCTCAAAGAGTTGGTGAGTACTGGGACAGGAGACTGCCTGGGAAGACCAGATTCTGCTGTGAGAGGGACTTGAATTCTTTTTTAAGTTTATACTTTTTTTTTAATACAGACAGTATTAAACTGACATTTCTGTGTCTAATTAGTTTAAAGCTTATCGTGGTCCACAACACAAATGTTTTTGATTTACAAAACATAAAAATGTCATCACCCTGTAGATTTTTTTTTTTGTTATTACAGTAATGTAAAAAGTGTCCTTCTTGTGTGGGACTTTTCAAGACATTTTGAAAATGCAGCCCAAGCATCCAGTAAAGCTGCTGAGAGCGTCACCATTCTGATGTTTGTGGTCAATTAGGTAGACAAAAGAAAAGGTATCAGAACCGAAGGTGCCGGTTGTTGGTGAAATGACTGAAATTAAATAGTGATTATCAGCTCTGTTTCAGACAGCGAATGTCAGAATGCAGGAGTCTTTTTACGGTTCCACCAACCAGCATCCACTTTTGCTACGCATGATGTTCGAATCCCAGGAGCCGCCCGAGTTGAAACCCTTGAGCGTGACATGTAACACGTAACTCTTCAGCTGTGCGTGAATCTGAGTGAATTTGAGAGGTTTTTTTTTAATGACTAATCTTTGAAGTAATGTGGGCTTGGATTTTGAATTGGAGCCCGTGGTGGTATGATGCATGCAGTGACGCTGTTTCACACTCGATGTCCAGCCAAAGAAAACCTCCCTCATGATTCATGTCCTGAACATCTCCTCCATGTTTACGCATGAGATCGTGTGAGAGAGCGTTGGAGAACATGCTACACAGGGGTGGAATTCAGATGGTAGCTCTCGACTGTCGTTCTTAACGTGCAATTAATCAATTCATCTCACAAAGAGCTCTATTTATAGTCACTCTGAGTGCCTCTCGGCAGCTACACAACACGACCGCGGATGAACATGAAATGTTCACCTACACACAAACACGTGCAGGAGTTGAACCAGATCCCAGCTCACAATTGTCAAAAGTCAGAGGAGATGAAATGGATGGATATTCCGTCACTTCACTGTTCACTATCTTCAGTTTTGTGCAGGTAAATGAACATCAGTCGTCACTGTGAGATGAGCTTGTCGATTACAAAAGACAGGGCGGTGTCTGTACCACACACACACACACACACACTTTGTAGATTGAATGGATGAAGGATGAAGATGATGCTTTCTGACTTCCCAAAACTGAGGGCAAGTTGAATGTAGTAGAAATGTAAATTTTTATTTTTGACCGTATGAGTGGGTGAGTGTGTGAGAGACTGAGATTGTGTGTGTGTGTGTGTGTGTGTGTGAGAGAGTAAGTGGGTGTATGAGTGGGTGAGTGTGTGTGCATGTATGAGTGTGTGTGTATGTGTGTGTGTGAGAGAGAGAGTAAGTGGGTGTATGAGTGGGTGAGTGTGTGTGCATGTATGTGTGTGTGTGTGTGTGTGTGTGTGTGTGTGTGTGTGTGTGTAACTGGACTGTGCTCCTTTGACATTAAATGGTAGAAGGTTCTCCACTCATGGTTCTGTTCAGGATTTTCAGCTCAGGATGAAAGAGCTTCGTTAAACACTGCTTGACCTTTAATTGCTTGTTATCAGATGTCCGTTAATCCTCCTCGAAACGTCATTGGCTGTTCAGCTCAGCTCTTGGCTTGGTGATTAGCATAAATCCGGTTCCGGTCTGCAGCGGGGCGGGACGACCTAGCCGCCGTTTAAATGTTAATTAAAGCCAATCTGAAGGAGATTAATCCATTTCTGATGGATGGGGAGAAGGATGTGTGTGTGTGTGTGTGTGCGTGTGTGTGTGTAGCTGTCTGTCTGTCTTTCTCTGTCTGTGTCCAGAAGGCTTTAAGAAGTCAGGAGTCTGCACTTATCTTCCTTAACCTCAGACCGCGAAATTAGCAATTAGCATATCCTTTCATTGCATAGAGAATGACTGTGTGTGTGTGTGTGTGTGTGTGTGTGTTAATCCCTCTGGGTTCTAAAGCACTGCACCGGTCTCTTAGGTCACACTTGATGTGAAAGGAGAGACAAAGCCTTTTGGATAGAACATGCAAAAAAGCTACAGGTTAATGTTGCTAACGGGTGATGGAAGCTTACAGCCACCAGTTTAGCATTGTGTCTAAAACACAAAGACACTTTTTACACCAACAGTTTAATAAAATAGAGGTGTGTGTGTGTGTGTGTGTGTGTGTGAGGTGCTGTGGGCTGCGTCCAAATACAGTTGTATATTTAATTGATGTGACGGTATTACCTTGGGGCCAATCAGTGTGACTCCGCCCCCTCAAAACTGACAACTGGAAAAGACTGAGACAACATTGAACTAATGAAGGGACACACACACACACACACACACACAGACACTCTGACCTTCAGAGAGACAGAGATGGTTAAACAGGGAGGAGAATTTATTTCCGGACTTCATGCGTTCTGACGGGGTGCTGACGTTTCTCACCACGCTGCTGTAATTAGCCATGTTAGCATTGCTCATCTGTATATCTCTCTCTTCCTTTCTCTCCATTTCTCTTTCTGTTTCTTTTATTCTTTTCTCCTATTTTCTTTCTGTCCTCTTTTCAGGCAGACAAAATGACAAGTGAGGTGGCGGGGAGACACACATGGGATGGAGGGAAACATGGGGGGTGAAGACCGTGAAGCCACCCCTCACCTCAATGAATTAATGAACCATGACCCCTCTCTTCACTTTTAAGAATGAATGAACCGTGACCCCGCCCCTCACCTTTATGAATGAATGAACCATGACCCCCACCCCTCACCTGAATTAATGGATGAACTGTGACCCCACCTTTATGAATGAATGAATGAATAAGTGAATGAACCATGACCCCGCACCTCACCTTTATAAATGAATGAACTCTGACCCCACCTTCATGTTTATGAAAGAATAAATGAATGAATGGATGAATGAATTAACTTTGACCCTATCCCTCACCTTTATGAATGAATGAATTAATGAAATGTGACCCTGTCCCTCATCTTTATGCATGAATGAAAGAACGAATGAATGAACTGTAACCCGCCCCTCACTTTTATGAATGAATGAATAAACGAATGAGCTGTGGCCCCACCCCTCACCTTTATGCATGAATGAACCATGACCCCACCCCTCACCTTTATGAATGAATGAATGAATGAATGAACTGTGACACCACCCCTCACCTTTATGGATGAATTAATGAATGCATGAACTGTGACCCTGCTCCTCACCTTAATGAATAAATGAATGAACTGCGACACCACCCCTCACTTTTATGAATGAATGAATGAATGAACTGTGACACCACTCTCACTTTTATGAATAAATGAATGAATGAATGAATGAATGAATGAATGAACTGTGACACCACCCCTCACATTTATGAATGAATGAATGAACTGTGACACCACCCCTCACCTTTATGAATGAATGAATCATGACCCTGTCCGTCGCCTTTATGAATGAATGAATGAATGAATGAATCATGACCCTACCCCTCACCTTTATGAATGAATGAATGAATGAATGAATGAACTGTGACACCACCCCTCACCTTTATGAATGGATGAACCATGACCCTGTCAGTCATCTTTATGAATGAATGAACGAACAATGACCCTGCCCCTCACCTTTATTAATGAATGAATGAATGAATGAATGAATGAACCATGACCCTGCCCCTGCCCCTCACCTTTATGAATGAATGAATGAATGAATGAATGAATGAATGAATCATGATCCCACCTCTCACCTTAATGAATGAATGAATGGACTGTTACCCTGCCCTTCACATTTATGAATGAATGAATGAATGGATGGATGAATTAATTGTAACCCCACCCCTCACACTTATGAATGAATGAATGAATGAACCATGACCCCACATCTCACATTTTTGAATGAATTAATTAATGAATGAACCATGATCCTACCCCTCACCTTTGAATGAATGAATGAATGAATTAATTAATTAATTAACCCTGACCCCGTCCCTCACCTGTAACCATAATCTAGTTCCACCTTGATTCCTGGTGATATTGGTTTAGTGACCAGTGTTCTGGAATCTTCTCCAGTAATAAAAATGTTTACATATTTTCTGGTGTCTGTCTGGAGAAAATTGGAATTTACACTTGAAGCAGAGCATCTTCCCTGCCTCATGTTCACATATGACTTCAGAGACACGTCTTTTTTTAATTCGAGTCAAATGATCCATTTTGCCCCATTCGCTTCTGAGAGAAAAAATGGATTAGAAATGAGAAATTACTGTGGTGGAGTGTGAGGAGAGAATGCCACCGCTCTCTCCATCCTCTCAGGGATCCAGCGATTTGTCGCAAACGTGGAGCAAAAATGAAAATATGAATCAAAAACGAATTTAAAACAGCTCTGGGCCACACTGTTGACCTTCGAATGCATTTTTATTCCAGTTTATTCCTCAGCAGCATCAACATTATTATCAGAACTCATAACTACTCCACATTCAGCCTTTCTGCCATTTCACTTTTTTCTTTTTCCCCTCTGTGTTTATTTCAGCAGGAAAAGCTTCAGAATATCCCATAAACAAAACCACCATGTTCTTGCCTGCATGTGGAGAGAACATCCATGTCACTTTGTTCTGAGATTCTTGCATATAATTTAGCATTAGCACACTTTTCACCTGGTACACTTCTGATGTACCTGTGATTAATGATTTCATACAGTCAGTTCTTGAAGTTGATGTGTTGGAAGCAGGAAAAATGGGCAAGTGTAAGGATCTGAGTGACTTTGACAAGGGCCAAATTGTGATGGCTAGATGACTGGGTTTGAGCATCTCCAAAATGGTACATCTTGTGGGGTGTTCATAGTATACAGTGGTTAGTACTTACCAACACTGGTCCAAGGAAGGACAACCGGTGAACTGGCGACAGGGTCATGGGTGTCGAAGGCTCAATTATTCAGATGGGACATGAAGGTTAGCCCATGTGGTCCAATCCCACAAAAGAGCTTCTGTAGCACAAACTACTGGAAAAGCGAATGCTGCATAAAGCAGAAAGGAATGGGAATTAACTTAATTAAATTTAGAAATCTTTTTTTTTAAATTTGTGTTCTCCACACTATTCCTACGTTTCCTGATTTGGGGTTAAAGTTGACTGATGTACTGAACATACAGCTAACTCTCAAGTACTTCACTATCAGGAATGTAGGGCACTCTATTAGTTTAAATGTTATTTCATACCGATATAGCACACTTCTATGGGCAATAAGAATTATTACAGAATCTAGTGCAATATCAAGGGTGTAGGGTAAGTGCTTAAAGTGCAGCTGAATAAAATTAGGGATTTTAAATGGCTCTGTATTGGACACACAGTGAACTGGATGGGTGGAATACCTCTGCATAGGGTACCTGAGTACGCAAAAGTTCAGATGGACAGTGGTGCATATACCCTACATAGTGTGCTAATGCAGGAAGGAAGAAACTAAATTCTAAAATTACTCTATTTTGAGCAAGTGCACTTGTTTGTGGAGTAGGAAGCTGAACAAATCAAGAGTGGTTTTTTGAAACGATGATGTAGTGATTTTACACACACACACACACACACACACACACAGTCTGACTGTCACATCAGTTTTGAATTGTTTTGGAAATTAACAGACTCCTCGGATATTACTTTGTTTATTTTCTGCTTTTGATAACAGGAGAGGTTTACACATCCTCTGGCTAGCAACTAGATGTGCATGCATGCACGCGCACACACACGTGTACGTGTGCACACACACAGCTGGCTGTATCAGTTGCCTGCCATCTGTCAGTGTTACTTACTTCATCACAGTGTTAGTATCAGACATTCAAATCAGATGCAGGTGTCTGAGTGAGTGTGATCATCTCTTTCTCTCTCTCTCTCTCTCTCTCTCTCTCTCACACACACACACACACACACACACACACACACACACACAATGCTAAAGATAATATCCATCTCATGCTACACTGGCCAAGGTAAGGTTGTGTTACCATGTAATAGCTTTATTTGAATTATTATTATTATTATTATTATTATATGGTGCAGATATTTAACAGGATATTTACTCATCAAAATAAACATTTAGATATAATGTGCACACTGTATTTCACTCTGTCAAGACGCCCAGGTGTATCCAGGTGGAGTACAGGATGGAATGTGCAACAGCATAGAACATGATGGGCATGGATCATGATGGGGGTGGATAATGATGGGTGTGGATCATGATGGGCATGGAACATGATGGCGTGGAAAATGATAGGGGTGGAATATGATGGGCATGGATCATGATGGGGTAGAAAATGATGGCTGTGGAATGTGATGAGCATGGAACATGATGGAGGAGGAACATGATGGGTGTGGATAATGATAGGTTTGAATCATTATGGGGAGGAACATGATGGGCATGGATCATGATAGGGGGAACATGATGGGCATCGAATATGATGGGGAGGAACATAATGGGGGAGGAACATGATGGGCATGGAACATGATGGGGTGGATCATGATGGGCATGGAACATGATGGGGGAGGAACATGATGGGTGTGGAAAATGATGGGGTAGGAACATTATGGGCATGGAACATGATAGGGGAGGAACATGATGGGGAGGATCATGATGGGTGTGGAACATGGTGGGGGAGGAATATGAGGGGCGTGGAACATGATGGGCATGGAACATGCTGAGCGTGGAATGTGATGGAGAGCAACATGATGGGTGTGGAACATGATGGGGGAGGAAAATGATGGGCATGGAACATGATAGGGGAGGAACATGATGGGGAGGCTCATGATGGGCATGGAACATGATGGGGGAGGAACATGATCGGGAGGAACATGATGGGCATGGAATATGATGGGGGAGGAACATGATGGGTGTGGAAAATGATGGGGGAGGAACATGATGGGCATGGAACATGATAGGGGAGGAACATGATGGGGAGGATCATGATGGGCATGGAACATGATGGGGTGGATCATGATGGGCATGGAACATGATGGGGGAGGAACATGATGGGCATGGAACATGATGGAGGAGGAACATGATGGGTGTGGAAAATGATGGGGGAGGAACATGATGGGCATGGAACATAATAGGGGAGGAACATGATGGGGAGGATCATGATGGGCATGGAACATGATCGGGAGGAACATGATGGGCATGGAACATGATGGGGGAGGAACATGATGGGGGAGGAACATGATGAGCGTTGAATATAATAGAGGAAGAACATAATGGGCATAGAACATGAGGGGGAAGGAACATGATGGGCGTGGAACATGATGGGGAGGAACATGATGAGCATAGAAGATAATGGGGGAGGAACATAATGGGCATGGAACATGAGGGGGGAGGAACATGATGGGGAAGGAACATGATGGGTGTGGAACAT
>JAPEKL010000027.1:2793564-2804129 GCA_028877455.1 Bagre pinnimaculatus | reverse complement strand
GTAGTCAGCTGGGATAGGCTTCGGCTTGCCTGCGACCCTGTAGAACAGGATAAAGCGGCTAGAGATAATGAGATGAGATGCAGTTCACTCATCAAGGAAGTAAAATGAAAAATTCACAACAATTTCGAAAAGAAATCTCACCCTGTAGACTAGGCTCTGATCTGATGAGCTGCCTTCAGTGAAATAACTTGCATATAATTGCATGTGATTGTGTGCAACCAAGGATCTGCTCGAAGCTGATTCGCTCTGCTACAGTATTATTTTCATGTTCTCTCATCTGAAATACTTTGCCACATCCAGACTAGTTGATGACGCCTGATCTAAGGCTTTCTTTTCATATAGCTGACTGGTGAATTCTGCTCCATATTCAGCTGAACAACATTTTGGCCTCGGAGGAAGCTTAGAAAGTGTGGGTTGAGGATGCTTATTTTTCACTGAGGCTAAGAATGCTGAAGCAGTTAATTGACAGTGTGTGTGTGCGAGAGAGAGAGAGAGAGATGTCGAGAATAGTTGTGAAAGAGAAGGAGGGAGGGGATGTGCATGTGAGAGCATGCATGAGATCAAGTGAGGGAGGGAGACGGAGAGAGAGAGAGCGAGAGCAAGCGAGACACGTTCACTCCGATCGCTCCCAGAGAATTTTTACAGAACACCAGCAAGCAGACGAGGACGAGGACAACTGTGAGGATTATTTCCTGAAAACCATCACCTCAGCTTGTGGATACTGTGCGTCTGTGGAGTGTGTATGTGTTTGTTCCCTGTCCTGAAGTTATACAGGATGCGAGCGGGGGATGAACAGAACGTGGCGCGGCAGGATCCTTCGAGGCTGGAATGCCAGCTCTGCTTCTAGCCACTGATGAGCGCGTCAGGACCGCTCTCTCTCTCTTTTTCTTCATTTCTCTCTTTCTCTCTACCCCTCTCTGTCCTTTTTTCTCTCTCTGTCTCTCTTTAATTTGAATGCTCACAGAACATCACGGAATACAACAGACGGACAAGGGGAAAGACTCATCACACGATCCTAAAGAGGACACGGAACGAGGATTTTACCAATAAGACACAGCTGAGGACGGATCTCAGGCAGCGTGTCGGAAGACTTTGAGATTTTTAGCCGGTGCACTGCTTGCTTTTCTTCCTGGTTGTGGATGTTGTGTGGAACCTCGGAAAAGCTTCTGCAGGTAAGATTGATGGTGATTAGTGTGTGTGTGTGTGTTGTGTGTTTGTGTGCGAGTTGATAAAGCTGTGATTTGAGTGCAACGGAGAGAAAACGAGACAGCCAAGGGAGTGGAATATGATTTGAGCCGAATGAGCTCTTTACATTCTGATTGCATAAGCAAAGTGGGCTAAGTTTAACCCATGGAATCTTGGTCTTTTTTTTTTTTTGTCATAATGGATATTTAGATCCAAGGCTGAAATCTTGAATCTTTCTTGAGTATTCCTGTAAGAGTGAAATTAAGAGGTGGTCATGGAATCATCTGGGAATATTAATCACTTTGGATGATTTTGCCTCCTGATGTTTTGCCCATTGACACAATCTCTATCACTCCAGCATCCCTCGTTCATCCAATCTATGCATTTCCTCCATTTACATTGTGTGTGTGTGTGTGTGTGAGTGACTGAGTGGGCTGAAATCGATAAAGCTTGATAGGAAGGGTTTGGTAGAGGCGTGTCTGCACTGTTACCGGTGCTAAAACGAAGAGTACGCATCCATCTCGCATCCGGCTGAAGGACACACTCTTCTGGCTGGGTGTGTGCGTCCTGCAGTTCCTTCTCTTGTCCTCTTCCTCTGCACTGGACAAGTGCTTTCCTCTTCAAAAAGAAAGAAAAATGGATTAAATATTCACAAAGGCATGCACATCCTTCCTGTACTGAAATATTTACAGTAATTTAATAATGTATGAAGCCACTGACTATTTTTTTTTTTAGTTTTGCTTCCATTTAAATGACCACTAGATGACTTTGCTGGTAGATGTGCAGCGCTCCCCTTCATAAGGTACTCACTAAGGGACCCTACAGAGGCTGCAGCTGGGAAAAAGGGTCTCTTTGCAGTTTTTATGATATGGGTTTAATACAAGTCATAAATCTGAGCGAGATGTTGCAACCCTTATGAAGCTTTAATGTCCTGTTTCTCTTTATGTTGTCTTCAGCACTTTGGTGCAGAATAATTGTCCCGGCGATAGATTTTATCTTGCTGAGACCCCCATCTGTGTGTGATATGGCCGAGATCTGTGAGTTCTCACCCTTGTGATGATTTATTGAACGCTAAGCCAGAGGCATTCGATAGATGCTCAGTTTTTTTGTGGGTAGAGGCTGCTCTCGATTCAGGCAAGGTCTTACATTTAGAGATGCATCTCTTCATGGATTCAAGGCGATCCTAAACATCCTCACTTTACAGACAAATGACCCTCTGCTTGTTGTCTTGCAGTTGTTATCGCTGTTGTTGTTGTTTGATTTTGTTTTTTTTTTCTTATTTCTGTCCGTTAAGGAAAAGGAAGGGGTCTAAATGAATGTGGGTCATTTGATGGCATAAAAGCCACCTTTTCACTTTTCAGTGCCTTGCTGATATTTCCTTGAGTCAAAGGGAAAATCTGTTTAAATCTCATCTGAGTGATGATCTCGGTTTTCATTTCAGGCTTCAGATTCATCATTCTGATTACATACAAAAGCATTTTTTATTTTTAAATATGACCATTTGACTATGTCTGTGGAGATGTTGGATAAACCCAGATATAGAAATGTCGTCAGCATCAGCATGGTGTCTGAATTCTGCCTCTCACAGTTCCTCAACCTCAGCTACATCAGTGTCCGAATGTTATCTGTTCTTTCCGTCGAATGAATTAAAATCCAGTTATACTGTATCACTAATACAAATCTATAAATACAAAGTGATTGATGTCATGTATATGATGTGTTTTTCAGTTGATTTGTATTTATTTAGGGTTCATTCATTCATCCATCCATTCATTTTCAGTGAGGATTTTATTCTCATTTGGGTCCAGAACCGATCCTGGGAATACTAGGAGCTAGGTGGGAACGCAACCTAGATTGGGATGCTAGTCCAACTCAAAGGACCAGGGACTGACATTCACACTTAGACCCAAGTGGGTGGAGAACCCAAAGGAAGTGTCTTTGTTGTCAAAGGATCCCAGGATGGGTTGGTGTTCCCACCTCACACGGAGATATGCCCAGGATAGGCTCCAGATCCACCACGATACAATCCATGATAAGGAACTTCAGCACTGGAAATGATGGAATGAAATTGGTGGCCTTTAGCATCTCACCTGAGGAGGCTGATCAAGCATCTGGAGCAGAGCGATGAAGCAGACAAATATGTGAAAATGAAAATAGTCTTGGCTACCACATCAGCTCCATTTGTTAAATGTGCTGAAAAAAAGCAAGGCCTCAAGCTCTGGATGTCCTGGGAGTCTGGAAAATGAGGAGTAAGGAGAACTCTAAACACTGCTGGGGTTCATTAATGCAGATCGAGTTCCACTTTAACTAATTATTTGTCTTTCAGGACAGCATGTGATATTCTCCAAGAATACTGAGTTACAAATTATCCATGACTCATCATCCATCATCTGTAAGTGCCCAGGTACAGATACAATGGAATTCCTGCTTCCAGAGGTGAAACAGGACAAACGCTACATTAGGCTAAATCAACCAGGAATGGGACCCAGCTGTGCCAGATGGTGTCTCGATGTCCTGTTGGTGGGCCACCTGGGAAAAGTTGACACCTTAGACGTGTCCATGATTGATGTGTTTCTGTAAAATGAGAATGGCTAAAATCTTCAGAGAGTGCACTGTCTAATTTTACTGTAATATCTTACAACCGGATGAGTGGGCACATCGGAAGCAGATGTCACATCTTATTCACCGGTCGCTTAAATACCTCGGCTACGTCATATTTTATTCATGTTGGCATCCAGAAGTGTCAAACACTCCACTGATCCTTAGATGTACACTCATTATGGTTTGATGACAAAAGCATCTTCTGAAAAGGCAGCTTGGATGATCTTCCATGTGGTTTCCACCACAAGGAGGTGCAGTTTGTCCTCTGGATGAAGAAGTAAAGGTCATTTGAGAGAGAGGGAGAGAGAGAGAGAGAGAGAGAGAGAGTCATCAGGATAATGTGGTGAGAAGATGACTAGTTAAGGAAAGTCTTAGCTCTTTAGAACTTAGCTCAAACATCCTACTGGAACATCACACAGGTTATACTGTACATGATCAGTGATTCTGTTCTTTCAGGAACAAATGTTCCAAACTTATAAATAATTGATTAACATTCAGTTCTGGAGAACGTCTCTTTAATCAGCTGCAATATGTTAAACATGGCTTGACAAGACGATTTTCAATATACTTTATACCATAGTTGCAAATCTCAAATTGGTAATTCTCAAATTCTCCATATACAGTGATTTAAAATCATGTGGTTGATATGGTGATGCGTTCTGTCTGGACCTGTTTCTTTAACACTTCTGGAAGGAGTCTCCATTGTCAGCACTTTGCAACTTGAGGTAAAACTGAAATTTTACATTTTCCAGTATTTCCAGGACAGAGGAGTTAACACTTATTTGTGGTTTTTCGGTAACATGATAAACTGCTTATTTTATCGTATTAACTTCAAGAGAGAGAGAAAAGTGAGGCTGTTTATAGCTGCTGTAACATGAGTGCAATTTACTGTAAGAACTAACTTCGTCAACATTAACCGGAGCTATGGTGTAAATGGATAAAAAATACAATATTACCAGGGAAATTGCTGTGGTTTGAGAGGAACGACACACCTTTGGATATGCTGTTATCGGAAAACAAATATCGACTCTGCTTCATTGTGCCACACTGACATTGATTATAAGCTCATTCGGCCAACGTGATGAGTTTAAGCCATCATGTGTTGTGTGGCATCCGTCCATTGGGCATCGTCCACATTTCACAAAAATCACTTCTCCTCTCTCAGCTCTTCACTGATTTTTATTCTTTTTGGCAGGAAGGTAGATCTGCCTGGGGTGCATATAGCTCCTAACCAAATTTGCATAATTGCAATTAATAATGAAGATATGGAGTAATTAATCAATTCCTAACAAACAGTTTCCACACAAATTGCTTCTTCTCCTTCAATTCTTCCCCGATTTTGATTCTTTCTGGCATGAAGGTAGGGGTACTTAGGGTGCATATAACATCTACCCAGATTTCCTTCATTGCAATTATTAATGAAGTTATGGACTAATTAAGCCTTAATGAGCAGTTCAACAAAAATCGCTTCTTCTCGGTCAATTCCTCGCCGTTTGGATTCTTTCCGGTAAATAGGTCAGTATTCCTAGGGTGAATATCGCTTCTATATATAGCTTGCATATAGTGTATATAGTGTGCAACATTTATTGCACAAGGTCCCACTTTAGATCGTTCCTTCTGGACTAGATGGTGCCAGAGTAAGCTACACCATCATTAGCGGTCTCATTTTTCTATAACGTCACCACACAGAGTGCTTTCTTCCTACATAATGTCTATAACTGCTGATTGAAATCCATCCAATATCTGCTGACGTGTTTTAAATGTGTCCTCAGTGCATTTATGCCTTCACGGTTAGCTATTCAAATAAAATTCTACATCCGTTTGAATCGAAGCTTCTGTCAAATAAATAGATGCCATCCATTTGTGTGTTAGAACATCAGTTTGGCCTTTCAGTCCATCTCTACCTGTCAGCTCTCTGAAGCTCTCTGACCTGCCATTCTGATTGAGTTCCACCTCATTCATCTGAACTCATTCTGCTCAAACCATGAGGACATAATTGGACCGTTGAAAAACACTCACTGCAATGCCACTGCAGTACCACCATGATCCTGGCTCTGCACCATGACAAACTGCACAGTCATTCAGGAATTTAACATACACTTGAATTAACAAGTTTATTTTCAACATAACATCGATGAGGTCGCACACATTTGTAACTTTTTGTTTATTTTCTTTTAAAATGAAGAATGTTTCAAAAAGCCATGCTTTGCCGAAACAAAGTCACATGGTTACTATGTTTACATGCACAAAATGTTCTGGTTTTTGCCCTTATTTGAAAAAAAGAGAACATTCCTTCTGATGAAGATGAATATTCCAGAAATATTCCTGCTTACATGCAGGGTGATGTAGTAGTTAGCACTGTTGCCTGACAGCAAGAAGGTTCTGGGTTTGAGCCCGTTGGAGTTTGCATGTTCTCTCCATGTCTGTGTTGGTTTCCTCTGGGTGCTCAGGTTTCATCCCACAGTCTAAAGTCATGCGGTTAGGTTACCTAGTGACTCTAAATTGTCTATAGGTGTGAATCGTTGCTTCCGAAGCCCAGAAATGGAAGGGTTGTGGCAGGAAGGGCATCTGGCATATGCTCAAATTAATATGCCATGTGGATAAATAGGGTCCTCATGGCAGGCAAGCTGGAGCCTATCCCAGCTGACTATGGGTGAGAGGTGGGGTACACCCTGGACAAGTCTCCAGGTTATCGCAGGGCGACACATAGACACAGACAACCACTCACATTCACACCTACGGTCAATTTGAGCCACCAATTAACCTAACCTGCATGTCTTTGGACTGTGGGGGAAACCGGAGCACCCTGAGAAAACCCACAGAGAACATGCAAACTCCACACAGAAAGGCCCTCACCAGCTGCTGTACTCGAACCCAGGAGCTTCTTGCTGTGAGGTGACAGTGCTAACCACTACACCACCGTGCCGTCTGGAAGAAGCAAGTGAGAAACAAAAATCCTGCTTACAGTCAGAGCCATGAACACTCTGACACCTTGACAACCAACAGGGAATAGGTTCTTTAACTGGTTCCATTTAGGATTCTTTGAGCCTTGGTGCCAGCTAATGAACTGGCCCACATTCTCACCAGTTTTGAGTGGAACCATTGTAATCAAGAATGCATCATGAATGGAGGGTGTGGCACAATTAACAATGAGAGTAAATAATAGGAGCAAGATTGCAACGTGCATTGATTTGATTAGCACAATATTGCACATATTTGCCTTTGGTCCATTTTTTGTTTCATTGAGATGTATCCTTTTCCATTGTATTCTCCATTGTTGCACTCTGCTTCCTCTCCAAACTGAGGACACACCCACTCTTATTATGGTTCTTGCTGGACAAACCAGCTATATTTTGCTTACAGCTAAGAACCAACCTTTTCGGTTCCAAACCAATTTATTTTTGGTCAAAATTCTCTGAATGGTTCAAAGTTTGGTGCGTGAACCAGAATGGAACCCGTTCCCTATTGGTTGAAAAGGGGTATGATTATCTCATTGGTTTGTGTACAATGCAGGGATCTGACCATAAACAGGTGAGAGGCCATGTGTCACAATTTGCCATAAACACCCCGCTCGAGTTGCGTATTCCGAATGCACTGTATACATGTCCAAAGAATGCTCCTAAAACTGGAATAATGTCGGCTCATCCCAAATGTCTTAATCAAAAAATGCTAAATTCAGAATAAGGCCAAATTGAATCTCCAAAAGAAATATGCTGTTTACATGGCCTGGATCAAATTTGGCATAATGTCATATTTGGAATAACAGTGTAACATGTAAATGTACTGGTTGTAAATACTTAATACATGTCCATGTTTCCAGGATGTGAGATCTGACACAGTGCTTGCAGGCGTATGTTCAGCGTGTCCATTCGGAGACTAATAATCAATCAGCTCTCACTCTTCTGTCCATGTTGGGTTTCAGCATTTTGAGACGACACTCCTCTTCGCCCTTGCGCTGGTGTCTGAAAGGTTCTGTCACAGGGCTTGGCACTGTGAGCCTTGCTGATCAGATCATTAGTGAGTATCAGGGTGATGTTGGCTTGGCAAGGGCATCCTCTAATGACCGCCTCAGATCTAATGACTGCCAAGCTAAATAAGAGAAAATAGATGTCATTTGGACTGTCTAGCATAGCTCTTCGATGATATCCAGTGGGCAAGACCTTGGAAGTGAATGTACAATTTGAAGTTCTTGTTCTTAAATGCTTGTCTATTAATTTATGTCTGCTTTGGAAATCCATATCAGACATTTCATGTCTTCGTTTTTTATTATTATTTTTGATGAACCAGTTGCTAACAACAAGCCGGATAACTGACTGAAACGCATTTGCAAACCAATCCATCATGTAGTGAGTGTTAGTGTCATGATTTCCTGGTTCCAAGTGTTATAGCACAGCTGTTTTGTTTCGAATTCACCAGGTATGCCTTTGCTATGGATGTGTCTCTGCCCAAGTCCTGGTGTTTTTTCCTGATTTTCTTCTTCTCTGTTGAAATCATAATGCATTTGTTTTGCTTTTATTTTATGACGCAAGCTCATTTGCACCACATGCGGAAAATATTCCATCAAGTTTCCTCACAGTTGTGAGATTTTCTTAATCTTACAACTGTGACATTATGCAACTGCAATTTTTGTCTATCATAACTGTAACACATGCAACTGTGACCTTTTATCTCACAATTAGGCATGTAGTGAAGCATTGTGTGATGATAAACTGTGATACAAATTTATGGTGACTCAAATCAATGAAAAGAAAGAGTGGTGATTACTGTATTATCAGGCTGTGTAAGCTTTGTTTCACTGTAATTGCATTATTTATACAGCAGAGGGCAAAATAACATGCAATAGCAGGAATGTGCATAGCTTCACCGTGAATGGAAGTAACACAGCTCTAATGTTGCAAAAAACATCCAATAAAAAAAAAACAGATGTAAAATGTGAAAGAGCTGTTGTGTGATTGTGTACAAATAGATTTAACAAGAAATCAGAGCTCTCACCCTTTTTACAGACTGCTGAAAGATTTATTCAGAAAAAGGAATATCTGTTCTTACCTTTTTTCATTTTTAATAAAAGGAATATTTTAGTGAATAGGCTGTTATAGTTTACTCCATCCTTTAAAAATGTGGGTAAATAATTATTGTTGGTTCTAAAGAAAATGAAACAAAATATTTATTTGTGATTTTAATAAAAGGACTGTTTAAGTTGACAAAGAAGAGGAAAGTAAATGCGACATTTTGTGGAAATAAAATTTTCTTCATTTGAAATATATTTATTTTGATATCATGGCAAAATCGGATCGTAAATTGTTACATGCTTACTCACAATAGTAACCTTATCTCACAATTCTGATGTCATATCATGCAATTGTAACTATTTATTTTGTAACTTTATCTCGGAATTGTGATGTAAAATTGTACAACTGCGATTTTTTTTTTATCTGCAATTGCTACTTTGTGCTTCTGCTTATGAAACTAGAAAAAGTCACAGTTGTGTGATATTAATTAACAATTACTCGCCGAAGGTGAAGTGAATATCGGTGAATAATAACCGAGATGAAGTCGAGGTCGAGGTTATTATTCACCGATATTCACTCAGCCTGAGGCGGATAATTGTTTTAGAATAAATACACAGGTGATGAGTAAAATAAATAAATAATTAAAAAATCATATTTTAAAAAAAATATATATTTATTTCAATCTTCAAAAGCTGCATGCAGCTGTAATCTGGGTCGAGTTGTGTCACTTATCTACCGTACACCGAATCACATCAAATACTTTGTTTTGAAATGGATAAAATAAATCGCAATCCCACTTTGGACAGTTTTAGACCAAACTCTGGAGCATCTTTAGTGCTTTTAGGAACGGCGTTTTCTTTCATCATTTGTAATTCTTCCTCACTTACGGTGACGAAGCGATCGGCCGCCATTTTGTCGAGTTGCTCAAAGTGATTATTGAGAAATCGTCTGAATCTCTCACCCAATCAGTGCATGTGATATACTAATGAAGAAGAAGAAGAAGAAAGTCGCAGCACATCACAGAAATCTGTGATATTCACTCACAGTTGCAAGAAAAAAAGTCGCATTTGTGCAATATTAAGTTCCAATTGCTACGTTGAATCCAATCTGCATCATGTTTTCTCATCCATGACACAGTTTTTGTCTAGTTGTTTCGTCTTTAGGAGATAAAGACAGGAAGTACGGAAAAAAAGAATGTCCTTTTTTGAGAGTTATCCAAGAATAATTGTCCTAATCTGCAATAGGGGTCAAATCACATGCAGACAGCATTACACAAGGAAAATCCATATCCGTAAAACAGGAACACAAGCGAGCATCTAAATCAGTAAGTACTCAGAACTCGGAACAAAGAATCGGGAAGAAGAAGAAGAGGAAGCAATGGTCAGAAATGCACAAGTACAATCAACAAGACTTTGCAACTAGAAATTAGAGAGCTAATCAATATCTAAGCAGAGAAAAGGCAATACAATCAGGGAACTCACTGAGGACAGGACGGGGCGGAGACAGGACCATCGAAAAGGCTCAAAGCAACATATACAAGTGACAGTTGAAATCAAGATGAAGGGTTTGAGGTTTCATCCTTGTAGACAGGTATTAAAGCTAGTCGGCCTTTCGAGTTCATAAAATCGGTGAAATTGAGTTCCGTCTGAAATGTGGTGATTGTGATACCTGTTTATTTCTGTAATATCTCAAAAAAATATCAGGCCATTCTGTGGCTGGGAAGTTATTTAATTTGAGGGGATTAAAGCAAATAATGTGCATGAAATCACT
>JAPEKL010000027.1:2734087-2744466 GCA_028877455.1 Bagre pinnimaculatus | reverse complement strand
TTCATTGTGGTAATGTACAGAACCAAAATTAGAAAAATGTTGTCTCTGTCCAAATATTTATGGACCTAACTGTATATACGCATTCTCTCTTCACATCAACGTTCTCGAAGGCCAACGTGAACTCACCTGCAAGTTGGCACTGTCAGCGTGGCAGTGAAGTCACCTTCCAGCCGGTGTAGCGTTCATCAGGAGTGCTAATAAAGCAGTGCTATCGAGAGCAAGTAGCACAGGCTACCAACTGAGAAACTAAGATTTCTCCAGACTCTTCTTCCACGCTGCACGTTCACCACAGTATTTTTCACTCAACTTAAGTATTTTTCATTGTGTCATTTACTTAATTAATTTTCAAATCAACTGCACACAACCGAGTGACCTGGCAACCAAAATTTCTCTCAATCTTCCAAAGCTAACCTGGCAGCTATGTTTACTTACAAATTGTGACAATCACTTGTGAGCATGGACGTTTTACATCTGTGTCTCTCTTTTCCAGTTTTTCGATGTCCGTTGGTATGTTTTTCTCTTGTAAACGTGAAGAAAATCTAATGAAGTTTTGGTAGCCTTTCAGGTGTTCAATGCAGCTTTCTTTTTCCTGGCAAATGAAGAAATGGTTGTGCACATCGCACAGCAGAAAACCTTCTCTTTGGATATTCGCATCATCTCTGATGTCATGTTGTCGTGACAACCGTGCAATATCGTAAACCATATTCAACACTCATTCTCCACTGGATGTGTCCATATAGGATAAAGAACATTTACACAGTGGTGCGAAGATATGAAGTTTTTCTTCTAGTATTGAAAATATTTTCACTCAAATATCTTCACACCATTTTGTGTGTGCGCGCTCGCAAGAATGTGGTTGAGTTGAGTACCATTGTTCAATTCACAGCAACATTTATTTGGCCAAAGGCTAAAAGTCACATTACTTTACTATTGTATGAAGACTATTCCAAAGAGTCTGACTTGGCTCACACTTGCTGTTTTTGGTGTGTGTGTGTGTCCGCCGTTTATTGAGCTGTGCCACCCAAGTCCAAGCTAACCTTAAATAACTGGTGGTAGATGCTGGGAGAACAATTGCAGGGCGAGACACAATGCAGGGGAAAGAGCTCGGCTGAAAGCTTCAATAAGAAGCAGGCAGTTTTGCTGTCGCCAAGACAAAAAGCAGCTAGCGGTGATTTGTTCGAGTGGAACAGAAGAGCAATTGTGGAAGAACCGTAGCATGACATTGGGGGAACAAAAAACGCAAATGCTGCATGAGTGAGATAAGGCTGCACTGTGTAAGGGGGAAAAAATGTATTTCTCATCATGAAGTCGCTCAAACAGATTTGCAGTTGAGGACTGAAAAATTGTATACCTCATTTGGTTTTTCTTCATGAATTTGAACACTTTGGCATATTATGTGGAGTAAATGAGTTGTAGCAGTATGTTGCATAAGTATTCCCCCCCCCCCGGACTTTTTTTCATGTTTTGTCACAAACTGGAATGGACTTCATTGAGTGTCATGAAAATAACCAGAATAATGAAGTTGGCGGGGGAGGAGCATCAACAGTGATTTATGCAATCATACTCATTACTGTGAGTTTATTTCTGGTGCAAATAGCTACCAAGCTGCAAATAATTAGCTGAATTAAAATGCCATGTGATGACGTGTCAATATGAATCCACGTGTTCCTGGAAGAACCCAGCATCATCAGGTCCATCGTCTGTATTTATTTAAAAAAAAAAAGCCTTCCAAGGAATTGCACTTCATGCAAAGTGTAAGCAAATGTAAAGCATTCTATTGCAAGCTATAATTAATTCTGATGCGGAATTCAAAGTGACCGTGTACATGCACAAATATCAGTGCTGCTTTTTTTTCTTTCTTTTGTGTTATTTGTGATCTCAAAAGCAAGCAATAACCAGAGCATCTGTCCATTTCAGAAGCTCCTTCCACAAACACAGCACACAAAGCGTATTTATTTATTTATTTATTTATTTATTTTAATGATGATAAATGCAAACCATAGGAAATGGTGCATATGTACTCTTTTTGGTTTTAATAGAACCAAACTTTATTTTTGTGTCAGGAACAGAAATGAAGTAAAACATTTTATTCCTTATTTGATTGTTTCAAAATCTACATGAAAGCCCCCCCCCCAGGTAATTAATAGCAGATACAAAACCTCAAAGCAACTTTTTTTTTGTGTGTGTAAAAATAAATAATTTATAAACGAAGGATGCATTTTTCTGAAACTTCTGGTTTTTGCTGATATCGCCATTTGCTTGAGACAGGCTAATATGCCGTTGATTCTTTCTTTCAGCAAGCTTTACAGCTTTGGAACTGTATTTTAAGGTGATAATGGATATCATGAAAAGAGGAGTATCAGTGTATGTTATGTTCAGTGCTAAATCATTCTTGGAGTGTTTTTGCTTTACTACAGTCATACAGCAAAATATCCAGTATTCTCAGAACTGTTTTCCTGCTTTTAACTGGGGTGCATCATGAAGAGCAAGGAGCTAATCGAAACAAGTCTGGGATGAATTTATGGAAAATTATTATTAAGGGATTTTGGTTGTGAAACTTATCCCGAACATTGAACAGCTATGAGTCCAAACTTTTTTTTGTGATGAAGCAAGACTATTGGCTAGGTTAATGGATATTCTGGCTAAAGAAGACCACCAAATCTCATTGAGCTGATAAAGAAGGGATCAGACACTTTGTTAACAATATTGTAGGATTTTATATAACACACACACAAAAATAAATCCAAATAAATAGAATGGCATTTCAGTTCTGGGTTGCAAAACAAACTCGAAGGCCATGCGGGAAAGTGTATCTCTCTGCCAAGCCGCAGAATCAGATTTGCACCAAAATCTAATACTTTGTTCTTTTGCCCATGGCTCACCTTTCCTCCAAATTTCATCAAAATCCGTTCACTAGATTTTGAGTTACATTGGGAACAATAAACAAACTGCAGCAAAAACATGACCTTCAATAAAGTTTAGAGGTAAATATGGTAAAGTTCAAGTGGGGTTTTATTTTTATAGACATTATTCAATAGCATTCATTTTATTGATTTGCTTGTCAAAACAGTGTGCAAAGTAAACCTTCAGGCCTGATTGTGAGTGTCCTACACTGCCAACACATCCAATTATTTAAAAGAAAAAAAAACCTCTGACGCTGCTTTGTCTCCTCTGGTTTGAGTTATTTTACTGATGCCAGAGAATTTCCTCTGATTTGCTGACTGAAAAGCATGAGGTAAGCAGGTTTCCTCTTCCTGCTCTGGCTCCAAGACATCTGATTCAGCTCAGGAAGGATTACCTCACACCCATCAGCAGGTGCTGTAAATACAGGGAGAGTAAAATAACAATGGCGGGACAGTAACAGAGCATGGTTTACAGTACACGGGATTAAAGCAGACATGCCGTGTTCAGCGCTGCGTGAGTTATTCTGCTCTACTGACTCAATTCATGTTATGATGTGCTAATTATCAGACAGAGCTTGTCGTTAGGGATAAAAGGCATTATTTACAAGAAGACAAACGTATTCCTGTGTAGGGTGTGTTTAATCCAGGAATGAGTGGAAATATTGGTGACAAATCAGGTACAACTTTATGGTGCAGTTTCAGATTGGTTTGTTTTCAGATGCAGTTTTGTTTGGCTTGTGACTTTAATTTAGTCGTGATCTTAAGTTACACTAGTGGTTGGATTTGAGTGAAATTTGGATTTAAGATCCATCCATTTATCTGTCAGGGTCACGGGGGCAGCTGGAGCCAGTCCCAGCTGACTTCGTCTGAGAGACAGAGGAGCAGGGTTCTCCTTAGGCATGTCACCAATCAATCACAGGGCTACACAGCCAAACAACCATCACACTCCTACTCGTACACCTCTGGGGGGTTTCCAGTTGACTGAATCCACACATCTTTGGACTGTTGGAGAAAACCAGAGACCCAGAGGAAACCCACACAGGAATGATGAGAACATGCAAATTCCACACCGGAAGACCCCAGTCAACCATGAGGGTCAAACTCGGACCCTTCTTGCTATGAGGCAACAGTGATAACCACTGCACCACATGGATTTGTGATCACTTTTCCCCCAAGAGTCAATTCATTCATCTTCATTAAGCACTTTGTCCTGTTCAGTGGAGCTGGAGTCCATTCCAGGAACACCACCTGCAATGTCAGGAATACACAGTCATGAAGATTTCAGCTACAGCTTCACCTCTGAGTGTTAGAAAGCGCTGACACTGGAGACTCCATCAATCAGTGTTAAATGAACACTTCCAGAGAGAATGCATACAAGCACAAGAACAACACCAAGATAAACTCAAAGATGGTAACCTGAGCTTAAGATCAAATAAGGAACCTTAGAGCTGTGATATTCATCTACAGTATACACTGATCAGTGATAACATTAAAACCACTGACAGGTGAAGAAGTGAATAACATTATCTTATTACAGTGGCACCTGGTAAGGGTTGAGATTAGGCAGCAAGAAAGAGAAGTCAGTTCTTGAAGTTGATGTGTTGGAAGCAGGAAAAATAGGCGAGCGTAAGGATCTGAGCAACTTTGACACATTGCGATTGCTGGGTCTGAGCATCTCCAAAATGGCACATCTTGTGGGGTGTTCCCAGGATACAGTGGTTAGTATCGAACAAAAGTGGTCCAAAGATCCAAAGGACAACCAGTGAGCCAGTGACAGGGTCGAAGGCTCATTGATTCATTTACATGGGGCATGAAGGTTAGTCCATATGGTCCAATCCCACAGAAGAGCTCCTGTAGCACAAACTGCTGAAAACTTTAGTGCTGACACCTTAATGAGAGACCACCAGATTCCAGTATGACACCTTTTGAATCCCAGTAGAAAATCATCCAACCAGTGACATGCACATGTTAAACCAGTGTTTCCCAGATAACCCACGTTGGGTTGCCTGGTTTGCAAATGATGCTGTGAGACAAACTCTCAATCTCTTCTTTTATTTTATTCATTTATCTTATAAACTAGATGGCCATTTGGTAGAGTCCATACCTCCACCAAGCCACATATTCAGATTTGCATCAAAATCTAATAAATTGTTCCTTGGTCTATGGCTTGCCTTTCCTCCAAACTTCATCAAAATCCATTCACTACTTTTTGAGTTATGTTGGGAACAAATGAACAAACAAAGAGAGGTGAAAGCACAACCTCCTCCAACAAAGTTGTCAGAGGTAATTATGAATACAAGACTAATTCTGAAGATAAGCAGGATGGTGGTGCAATGGTTGGCACTGTCACCCACAGCAAGAAGGTTCCGGGTTTGAACCTCACGGCTGACAGGGGCCTGCCTTTATGGAGTTTGCATGTTCTCCCTGTGTCTGTGTGGGTTTCCTCTTGGTGTTCTGGTTTCTCCCACAGTTCAAAGACATGCAGATTTGGTAAAATACCCAGCCACTGGAGTTGCGCAAGCCAATGCATACTATAGCACCGGCCCCAAGCTTGGATAGACTGGGGAGGGTTGCATCAGGAAGGGCATCTGGTGTAAAACCTGTGCCAGATCAAATATGTGGAACAGATCTGCTCTGGCAACCCTTAACGGGAGCAGCTGAAAGAAGACTAATTTTGAAGATGTATTGTGTGCCATACTGTTTTGAAATGTTACAGTGAGTGACATTAAGGCAAGCATTTGATAAAAATGGACAAGTCTACCTCCAGTAGTTCCTTGAATAATGGAAAATGAACACAATTATTCAGATTTTATGCAAAGTACTGAATATTGATTTGATTTATATTAGCATGACCTTAAGAACAAACCAAAACAATGATAAAACACAGCATCGTTGTGTGCACTGAAAAATGATTGTTGTGTGTATGAAAAAGAGGTTTGAATGTTCTAATAATACCTAAATTATAAATCTGGAAAATGGAAACTGATCAAGAAAATTCATACAAAACCCATTTAGTGTTTTTTTTTGTTCAATAAACAGTTCGGGAATCACTGTGTTAAAACATTTTTTTTTATATTGTGATTAAAAATGTTATTGGGAACAAAACCCAATTTCATACCATCCCAACACCATCAGTAACGGAGAGAAACCTCAAATAGTCTCCTTTTTTTTCAGTAGGACTGACACTTCCTGACAGCTGTCAGTGATCATAAATGTCCACACGTTTTCTTTTCTTGCCCCCTTTTCTTAAAAAGCCGCTGCACATCACACTGGAATTTCAGTCCTTAAATCAATAAAACATACAGTTCACTCTCATTCCATGGGCCATCACATCACCCCACACTTTCACAAAGATAAGCAAAGGAATACCTCCTTCCCTTCATTTCATTCCACAGATCTACACTAGGTTGAGTCTTGCAGGATTCATGCACATGTCTGAAAAAAGTACATCAAGTATCAATATTATGTTCGATGTGGGACTCTATCCTCGGCTAGCAATACAAGACATCTTAAAATTCTCAATTCTGATTGGTCACAGCAACTCTGAGAGTACTGCACAGGTTTTTAGGGATATATTCATTCTCATGCGTTCTTGTTTCTATAGTAACGGCTCATTCACATTTATGGAAGGAGTCTCCAATGTCCGAGCTAAAGCTGTAACTTTACAGATCTGTAACTGAGGAGTTTATGCTTTGAGTTTTTTCAGTAACATGATGAGCTTTTTTTTTTTTTTTGGTCTTATTAGCTTGAAATGAGAGAAAGAGAGAGGTGTGTTTTAATTTAAGAAAAGTTAATGCCGGTAAATTGCTGTTGTAGGCTATAAGAGAAATAAAACACTACAAGCCATGCTGTTCTCAGAAACTAATTGCTGCAGCGGTAACTCCAGCGGAGTGGGTTATGGTAGTGCCAAGATAGCACAGGACTACAGTACATCAGCCCATGGAAGTCACGTGTCTCGTCCACAACTGTCTCGTTCTGTCTTGTGAAGTTATATTAGAGATTTTTTTTTTTTTTGTCTAGCTTCTGTTTATCTATTATAGCACCCTCTAGTGACAGGATGTGACACTGAAATGAGGTGCAAAAAAAAAAAAGTGGGTCTCGGGGTGTGAGGCATGATGCCCTTTTCAAAGGTCAAGGGAAGCAGCCTTGCAATCTTTCCAGTGAGGGAGGGCATTGTCTGAACTTGTAACCACTGGCAAATGGAGAAATGCAGCGAGTCAGACGGTGGCATTCAAAAAGACGTACTCCTACTCGTTCTGGACAGTCGTTAGTGGCCGCCAGGTGTGCTGCATTAAACCACTCTTTCCTTTGTGTGTGCATGAGGCACTGTTTTCTGCTGGTGGTGGTGAGTTTTGGCGTGGAGAGTGGGGCGCTGTTCTTTCAGCACCACAGCAGAGGTGCAGAGAAGGAGAAGATGGCTGCCAGCTCACTGTCGTTACACCATGCTCAGGCCTGCTGCATGTCTCGGTTCTCTACTTGTGCCAAAAATATTGAGTTTTTCCTTTGTATTAAAAATGTTTACATGTTCCTGAGTGGTGCAACAGAAACACATTTGCCGTGTCATCTGGAGATTAAGAGTTTGAATCCTGATGATGCCCCAGCCTGTGACTCTAGCCAATCAGGAGTGTGTGAGAGTATACAGAAAAGGGACACTTTCTGGCGCCGCCTAATGGACCTTGGAGGAAACACTGTGATGGGTGAGACTTGTCTGGTGAGAGGAAACTGCCCATGACCTTTATTTATTTTAAAATCTGCACTTAGTTTGTGTGTGGAGGCATCTGTGAAAGCCTTGCCTCAGTCATGGTGTGTTGCATTCATGTGATTTCGAGAATGCACATATCCCAGTGGACACTGAAGCATTTATCCGACTTGAATAGATTCCAGTCATTTTGGACCCTGAGGGCTGTGTGAGGTTCTTGATATGCAGCCATGGAGCACTCTTGAATACAACCGGATGTAGAGGACTGAGGTTGTGCATCTGCTCATGGTTTATTCAGTGGTGTGTGTGTGTAAAAGTGCACTGGGAGGCTTAAGTGCACATGATGTACATCAGTGCCTCTTCTTTGCAGCGTTTGCTCAGTTTGTCTTGCGGGTCAGTAAATAAAGAGGTGAAGGAGTGTGTGTGTGTAAATTTTGCTCATCAGTTTTTCTCATATGTGGTTTGTTCTTAGATAATTTAGCTAAGTAAATCCACCAATTGGCATGTTTTTGTGAGGAACCCAGAGGAAACCATGCACAGAAGCTCCACACAGACCATAACCTGAAAATCAAACAATCAGAAATAATTACAGTGCAAACGAGATTTAAGGGTGGTGGTGGGGGTGCGACTTGGGTGATGGAGGAAAGCCCCTTCCAGTTTAGGCCACTTCAAGTTCAAATCTGAAGACAGAGATGAGTGTATTGAGCGCTAACCTGATTCAGATACAGGTAGAGCTGCCATTGTTACAGCTGTTCTGATTCAGTCATGCACAGCAGGTTCATATCATCAAATTAATGTAATGAATCTGAGAAATGGAAATCTTTTTTTCATTTTAAATAGAGGAGGAGAGAAATGAATGTTTATAGAAAAGGTGCCTTAAACATCTTCAGCATTTTTCCTGTTTATTTCTCTGTTTGTAGCGCAACTGACGTTTCAGCCCGAATGAAGTCATTAGCGCACGTCTAAATTTTTCTAAATGCTCCTAAACTCTGTGTGTTTCGCAGAAACCGACTTATTACCAAACGTCTGCTCTATTGAACTGTGCTTCATTCCTAATTTCACAAAGTAATATGTGCCTAAATCAATTTAAAACTCTGTGCATTGGTAAAAATCAATATGCTCTGTGAAGAACTCCATCTTTACTTTTTACTCTGTACCCTTTACAGCTGGAGATAAACTCTGACCATCACATAATGGACTGTCTGCTCATGTTCCACTTCCTGTCAGGAAACGGCAAAATAATTTAAATCCCTCATTTCAAAGAGACGCTCTGTTAACACAGTTTGGGGAAAATGGGAATGTTGGACCATGCTTGTGGTTAAGGGTTTCCTAAAATGTGAATAAATATTTAAGCTTTATTGTTGTTGTCATGGAGCTGTGTCAGTCTCAAACTTAAAGTTATTGAAATGTTCGGGTTGGAGGGTTTTTTTTCTTCCTATTTCTGTTGAATGGATTCTGAGATCTGATCAGAGCATAACTTCTTCTTAAAAAAAAACAAGAAATAGTTATTGTAGTTATTAGATGCAACATTTAGAAGTGAGATTTTGTTTTCAAGTAGTTTGTGGAATACAACTGTCATGTAACTGTGTCAGTCGCAACCTTATTTTTAAAAATATATAAAAACATTTTCGTCTATAAACTGATTTGTAAACCATTTTAAGACCTTTTTTTTAAAATGAATGGTTTCTAAATGGGATCAAACTTCCATTTGTCATTAAATTATATAAAAACAATTTTTAAAAAAGTATTGTCAAGAAAATCTTTGGGAAAAGAGGAATATTGGACTCCATTTGCAAATTATGTGGATGTTTTTATATATATTGTGTGTGTGTGTGTTTACTATTTTAATCAGTGATTTCTAAAATCTGATCAGCTCATAATTTCAGTAAAAAAAAGTGTGAAACCAAAAAAAAAGAGAAATTAAGTACATTAAAATGTGTGTGTGTGGGGGGGGCTAAATAGCTGCAATTATGTCAAATTTTCAACCTTCACAATAATTTTTAAAGTGAGGGGGAATGACAAACTATTTGGATAGTATTTTATTAATTTAATTTTAAGTTATAATATATATATAATTTATGTGAATCAGATATTCAATTGTCTAGAACAATCAGAATCGTATCCTTTTTCATTACAAATTAAATGATCAATTTTTTTGTGCAGAAAATTACATTTCTTTCTTTTTACTGTTTTTTTCATTCATTCATTCATTCATATGTACATTTCCACACTCTTATAATATTCATAAAACGTATGTGTGCACATGCTAGAGGCAAGAGCCAAATATACTATTTTTTTTAATCGCTTGATTTAGAAAAACAAAAGTCGAGCACTTTAGCACGACGTAAATATCACATCTGAGACCTGGAAGCTTTTCAGTTTCCATATTTATTTCCAGCTCGGTTCACTCACCCCTGCCAAAAACAGAACACTTCCTCCTCTTTAATAGTGTGTGTGTGTGTGTGTGTGTGTGTGTGTGTACCCCAAATTAAACCTGCATAAAGAGAAGCAAACAGTGGATTAAAAATTCTCCTCCAGCTGAATTAATCATATTTTTGGCTTCATGAACACCGAGAAACAGCTCGATGTGCAGTTTGTGAGGAGAATGTAAAGAGGTGAGCTAAGGCTCAAAGTTAACCCTTAACAGGAAGTTTGTATCAATAAAGTAGTTTTTAAATAGTTTAATTAGTTTTTGGCAGTTGTTCAAAGCCCCACAAAGCTGCCCATTATGATTGAAGTGGTGGGCAAAGCTGTCGGCACTCAGACTGTGGCTATTC
>JAPEKL010000027.1:1981821-1992284 GCA_028877455.1 Bagre pinnimaculatus | reverse complement strand
AGGGTGTACCCCGCCTCTCACCCATAGTCAGCTGGGATAGGCTCCAGCTTGCCTGCGACCCTGTAGAACAGGATAAAACAGCTAGAGTTAATGAGATGAGATGAACTCTCCAGAACAGTCGGCGTACCTGCAGTGCTACAGTTCTGTTCTTTGGCTCAGTTTCCATCTTGCAAATCATATTCGATTCACTTGCAAGTGAATCAGTTCAGAGTTGAATTGTTTCCTCACTTGAGGAAGCCACCTCAAACATCTTGGTTGATTATTTGGTGTACGCTGTTTCTACACTGAAAAAAAAGAAAGGCTTGAAATGCTACAGGTTGCGATTAAGCTGCTGAACTTGTCAGTGAACCTCGACGAGTTTGTAATCGTGACACCATGTCGATGTTGTGCCTTGAGCTTTGAGCTGGATCTTCTAATCTCAGCTCTGTTTTGATGATTTATGACCATCCTGTGTCCTCATCACACTCCCCGTCCTTAAATGATAGGGTCGAAATGATAGATTGAGCTGTGTTTGTGCAGGTCATACCGTATCACCATTTGGAATGAGAGGCAACTATTCATATCTCTAATAGCTGCACCTTTTAGTGATGACATCCTCTGAAAATCCCACACTTGTTAAACAACAATAATAACAACAAAAAACCCACATGTGAAAAACATCGTTGAGATTTCAAAAGGTTATTTGACCACACAGCCATCTGGAAGAGTCGAGTCTGGGGTTCAATAAGGCGATCTCGTCAACATGACTGAACTACAAGAGTAAAAAAAAAAAAGAGGATGCTGAAATAACAAGACGACTCATGACCATCGGTTTGACCCTGATGTTTTTGAGCCTCGGCTTTTGTGAGATGATGATGTGTGTGTTGAGTCAATGTCGGTCATCAACAGAGGCCTAGCAAAACACAGCGGCTCAGATCAAAATGAAAAAAAAAGACAGAAATGAGAGCAAGAGAGAGAGAGAGAGAGAGAGAGAGAGAGAGAGGGGCGTACCAGGGCATTTCAAAATACCTCTCTGACAGTGAAACCTAAAATCTGCCAAGGTATGTAGACGGTAACTGGGGTCATCACGTTTGCCTCCTGCCAGAAAAAAAAAGCCCTTTGGAATTCAGTTTGCTCTAAAATCTCTGGGGCAATATCCACAGATGGCTCACGAGCGATTGTAAGAGCGATCATAAACAGTTATTATCTTGTTCCAGAATTACTGAAAGCTCAAAACTATGACTAAACGTTGCTTGAATGTTCCACCATCCACTCACGTTCTCCTCATATTACATGCTGGCGATTTTATTGTCCTAAACGATGCTCAAAAAAGGTTAAACATTAAAGTGCTCGTTAAAAACCCAGCAGTGATAAGAGCGTTTAAAGTGTCGGCTGGGTGATGGATAGTGATGGTGAAGCTGAAGATCAATGTAAATGTGTAGAGGAAGTGTTTTCATCTGGCCAAGATTCTGACACGTACTTATTGTCAAGGAACGTCAGAGCTGAGGCTAAGCTGCCCTTACCTTCTCATTTCACATCGTGCAAGGAAAGAGCTTAACAGCTTTTCAAAATGTCTTCTTCTTCTTAAAATCTAGGTTTCTATACTTACATTTATGCATAATGGTCATTTACAAAAAAAAAAAAAAACTTGTTAAACATCAAACTGTCATGTGGTATGTTGTTAAAAGACCAACCTGGCATCCAGAACTTCTCCACGAAGGCACTTCATGACCTGCGGTTAAGCAGAACTCGCTTATCACAACATATAATCTTCCATCTTGAACAGCCACCAAGAGGAAACAGTTGTTCTGGAAGATTACAGACTTTCAAACCTTATTCGTAATTTTCCTTTATCTCTCATATTCTCTCTCTCTCTCTCTCACTCTTTTTTATTTTGTTTTTTTTAAGAAACCACCACCACCATGCAAAAGGTCTTCCCCCTCACTGATTCTAAGGGGTTTGGTATGTTATTTTAAACCCGTCATTATCTCAGGAGGACTCTTGGAGAATGCAGATCAAAGAGGTTTGGAAAGCAGCGATGACAGACAAAGAGCGACGTGACGGATTCTGGTTAGCGGGCAGGCTACAGCTAAACCTAGCTAGAAGATATGAAGCTCTTAATGGGAGATTTTGGAGTGACGTCTTGGACAGCGACAGTGCGTTCTACTTTCATCATCATCATCATCAAAACATGAACTGAGGGAAAATGTTTTATGAGGATGGTGTTTATCAGTTCATGAAACCTTTAGAAGAAGTATTTAAGTGTGTATTAGTCTGTTTATCACGTTAGGATCAGAATCAGAGCAAACTCACTCGCTTTGGTTAGTTTGCTAGTTGGTGTGGATTGCGTTGGTTTGTACAGAATTAAATAAAAAGAGAAAAAGAAATTAAAAAAACATTGGATGAAGAGCATGCAGAGCTGAAACATCCTCATAAAGCTTTTTCAGTAATTGGTAAGAAATATGGCAGCGCTAAAAAGGTCAAAGAAAGCTTTTCAAACTGAAGAAATCACAGAAATCAGACAAACACAGAGAACAATGACAAGAGATAAAGTTCAGATCAGGGGTGGGTTTCCCAAAAGCCTCTTAACGCTAAGAGCATCTTAACTAGGAGAGAGAGAGAGAGAGAGAGTGTTCATTGTGATGCTCACTCTACCACTTAATGACGATCTTTGTGCTATGATGCTTTTGGGAAACCCACCCCAGATCTCTAGAACGCTTGGGATTTGTGCAGTACTCTGTGCTTTGTCTTGGTTTAGCTGCTCGCAAAAAATCCTGCAACCCAAAACACACATCGTGTTTGATTCACTTCCTGCAGGTGAGTTGATTCAGAGTCGAATCGCTTTCTCATTGCACTTGAGTTCCCCGTGTGAGTGAAAGACGCTTGCTGAGCTTGGTTTTTCTTTCATAAATATACGGTATGTAATACATCATGTGCATGATTTTCTTACACAGAACCACATAATTGTGCCACAAAGCACAGGCTTAAGGTCTGTATTTATGATGTGTCAACAGTGGTGAGGGAAAAAAGAGAGAAAAGCAAATGTTCAGTCTCTAAAAGCGGCTTAGAGACAGGAAGAGAAAACAAACGAAAGCTGTGACCCAGGTCTTTAAAGGAAGTGCCCTCCTGGATTCCCGTTATGGAAAGATATTTGTGCTCGAAGGCTGACATGGCAAACATCAGACAGGCGTCGACTTGCCAGTGAATCCGTCACTCTTTTAAACTGCAGTGGACACAGGAACCCTGTAATCTCCAACGTTCTAAAGAGAAATTTATCTTCAGACAATGCTGAGTGTGTTTAATTCCGCATGCAATATATTTAATGTTCTTGAAAGTATTAGATTCTCTGGCAGAAATCTGCACAAAGGCTTCGCTCGCTTTCAGCTTTTAAAGCGCGACTTGAATTGGCAGAGTGCACGGTGTCGACTGACAGCTCGCTCCAGTGCCTGGAGAACTGCAGCCTGAAGCACTTCATGTTTAAAAAAAAAGGTCAGGGCAAAATCCTGCTTTAACAGGGAGTCATTTGTCTCGGTGTGTGCCGTGAAAAGCTCGTCTCATTTCTCAGTACTGCTAGTTGCTGAAAATCATTCTGGAAAGGTTCTGCAAGTTGCAATAGCGTACGCATGGCAGATAAAAGCTATGGAAACCACTTCACACAACCGAATGGTAATATGGACAGAGGAAAACCAAGAAGAAACTCTTGCCAGCTCTCACATCATCGCCGCTTCAACTGCAATAGCAATAGCTGTTGTATTAACTCATGGCCTTTAATGAACCCGAGGGCTCGTTCAGTCATCATGGTGTCTGAAGTGATTAGAAGGTTCTGTAAGTTTCCAACAATGTGTAGCGTTCTTAAACCGATGCCTGTGAAGGTCTTATTAAAAATGAACAGCATCCAGATCGGACGACAATACACCTATGACTCTTTTCCGGGGAAAGTAACTAAAGCACGCTCAAAAATGTGGCTAGAAGTCACCAGATGATGTCATAGGCTAATGTGTATGTTAATTTATTAATCATTAATATTGTCATATCAAATTACAAATTAGGATGTATATTATATAACAAAATATCATACATAGAATATATATTGGTATAATATAATGTAATGAGTGCTGATTAGTGATTAGTCATTTGGAAACTGTGGCGATTCGTGATTGGTCATTGGGAAATGGTGCTGATTAGTGATTGGCTATTGGGAAACAGTGGTGATTGGTTATTGGGAAATTGTGGTGATTGGTCATTGGGAAATTTTGCTGATTAGTGATTGGCTATTGGGAAACAGTGATGATTGGTTATTGGGAAATTGTGGTGATTGGTCATTGGGAAACTGTGGTAATTTGTGGATATTGGGAAACAGTGGTGATTGGTCATCGGGAAAGGTGGTGATTAGTGATTGGATATTGAGAAACAGTGGGGATTGGTCATTGGGGAATGTGTGATGATTAGTGGTTGACGATTGTGAACTGGTGGTGATTAGTGACTTATTATTTGGAAATATTTGTGATTAGTGAGTTGTTGTTTGAGAAAACAATGGTGATTAGTGATTTATTGTTGGTAAATGGTGGTGATTAGTGTTTTGAGTTCATTAATGTGAAATAAAATCCATCCATTTATCACAAATTTCACTCAATTAGACAAGAATATAGTTAACATCAGTTCACTAAAAATATGACAGATGCACAGAAATTTTGGCCACTGAGATCTCAAAAATGACACTTTTTGAGGAAAAACATTTTTAACTGATATATATATTTTTAAATTACTAAGATTAATTTTTCATTTTTGCGACTGAAACACTTCAGACCTCACTCTTTCACACTAAAATCACTTACAAGGTAAACATCGTAAATATAAAACGTAACGTATCAGTAGAACTTAAATTCTATGAAAAGGAAAAAAAAAATCAGTCGAGTCTTATGTTTCTCATTCCAAAATTAACTTAGTTCCAATTTGTTCCGATATATTTTCTCCGATATCTGATCAACAATTTTCTGTTGATGCTGGGTATCAGATCGGTGCCGTCTCCAGCACAAACACAAGAGCTGGATTGTTTGGGTCACTAACTTACTGCAAAGTTTTAAAATTTTGCTAAAAATGAAAACTGGAGAGAGAGGAGCTCCGTCTGTCAGTCGTGGATGTGGTTCAGGGTTGTGTTGGATTCGTGTTCCTGTTTGGCTCGTGATGGTGAAATGTGTCACTCGGTATGATGAAGTTTTGATCTATGATCACTTTACGCACTGTTAGTTACCACATAAGTGTTTGTGGTGCAAGTGAAATTCGACACCATGCACCACTATAGTACATTTGAAAGACTGTTGGAAGGAGAATTCGACTTTTTTTTTTCTGGAAAGCGCCAAGCTACTTGAATATACACAGTGTATTGTTCACCCGTACTCCAGTCCACCTGTCCGTGTCCGAAGTGGAACAGCTTGTGATTGCCGTTTAACTCGAATGCCACGTTAAGCCCTGTTCCTCTCGACAGGGTGATCCTGTAAATACACCAAGTGCTCAGCTGTTGCATTTTCTTTTATCCTGCCCCAATGCTGGAGGGACCACAGTGGCTTAACGAGGGATAATTGGGCTCTGGTGCAAACCGCCTGCAGAAAACACTTTACAGCAACTGAACCTCATCCAGCAACAGGTCTGAACAAAATATATCTCCATCCAAGAAAGGTTTGGACGTTTATTTGAGTGCACATTCATCTTTTGCAATGATTAATGTAACTCAGAATACAACAACCAAAGTTTACTTAAAGTTCTTCTGTCTAGTTTCTCTAAAAGACCACCATTCTGAGACCATACCCATGCTCATTAATCAGCTCGAGGTGCCAGAGGGTTCTTACGGATCCTGAGAGTTTAAAAAAAAAAAGGCATTACAAACTTGTCTTGGATCACACTTCCTGCGCATCACTCAACACCAACATATTTCAGAACATTAAAAATGCACAAACCTGCCTTCGAGCTTATTCAGGGATCAGAAAGTCCACAGGGATTTGGACTGAATATGCACACATTAGACACATTTAAGCCTTCTTTCTTTGGGAAACATTCCTAAAACGTACGGGGAGGGGTGCAGACTGGAAGGTTAGTAGTTCAAGTCCCATGACTCCCCGAGACCCTTGGTTTAGATTAGCGTCGTTAGCGTGTAGCAGGAAGTCACGGTGTATGACACTTCCTTCATGCTGGGTTTTTCAAAATACATTTGCAAAAAAAAAAAACAGCCTTTCTGTACCTGTTGATTCCTTTCACACCACCTGCATCTGTTCAGAGCTACTCTTCGGAATATTTCTGCGTTACGGTGTATGATTAGCCTGGTTGTAAGTGGATATGATAAAATGTTGGATGTTCTTTGTTTCAGGTTCATTAAATAAACACGTCATACTGAATGAACTGGGATGACATTTCAGAACAAGACATCAGGATAGGTGTGGTGTTTATTAACCCCAACCCTAGCTCCTAGCATGCTAGCATGTTCATACGTTTACTACACATGATGAGCGCACGGAACAACAAGGCTTTTCTGAGCAGAAAAATTGAAATAAAAGTTCAACGTCTGGCTTAGCACGCTAACACATGAGTTAATTTTTGGTTCACTTGATTTCGAGCACATTACAGCGTAAACTTGTTACTCCTGAAGACTTTGTGTCAGAAAACTTAGTAACAAACTCCTCAAACTAGAGACTCCTTCTTTTTAAGCTAAATCGACATCACCATGAAAGATGAAACTTCATGTTTTTCTTTGATACATAACATTTTTAAAATTATTATTATTATTATCATTTTACGTGGCGCGTCTGCTGTACAAGCCCCTGGGAGTGAGCTGTTACCAGTATTGTAATTGAATCACTAAACCTCAAGTCCGAGTTCAGTCTTGAGTCCCCAGTGTTCAAGTCTGAGCCATTAAAGAAAATTTCAAGTCGAGTCCATTATTGATCCGATTTGAGTCCGATTCCATCAGTGCTCAAGTCCAAGTCAAGTCACGAGTCCTTAAAATTAGGGCACGAGTCGGACTCGAGTACTACAAGCCTGGCTGTTACTATAGAAACGATGTTCGTTATAATGCAAGGTGGTCTTTAATACAAACTTGTTAGAAAAGAAATCAACAGTGACTGACCAATCAGAATCCAACACTGTGGAAAAGACAACGCATGAGATTTTATGGAAAGTCGCTCAAAAATATTGTTTCTGAGAAAGAAGAACAGTTTGATATTTTGTTTTTATTTTTATTTTTTTTACACACACACATGATGCACTACAAAGACAAAGAAACTTTTGCACAAAGATTTCATAAATTTGACTTTTTCACTCTCGGCAAAAAAATTAATGAGACATTTTCAACCGCCTCGAGTGACATCCATCAACTGAACACCTGTAAATCTGTCATTCTCATCAATGCCTCATCTTCACTATTTCATCATCTTTCATAATCCGTCATCGTTCCAGGTCGACTTCCAGATCTCACCTGAGCAGCTCTTTTTGGACTCGAAACCTCTCCAGCTGCAAAGTTAACCTCGTCCCAAATCACCAGTCAGTGGCAGCTTCTATCAACACGGCGAAGGAACGGCTGCGATAAGGCTCGCATTGTTGACGTGATAAAAGAGGACTCGAGAACAAGACTCACCTTTGAGATACACTTGGCAGAGAATCCGACTCATTCACTGCTCTTTCAGTCACGGGGGAACAGAGAGGCCGTTAAAAGCTTGCACTCTACCAAGACGTAAAAATCATACCTTTGTTTTCAGCCTGCACAGAGTCATGCACTGTTTCGATTCAAACTTATTCAGTTACTGTACGACTGAATGAAGCAGAACTCTGAGGTGTTGTCAAACGATTTGGGACGTCTCCAAAATTTTAGTTCAGATACCTACAAGTTTCAAAACCTTGGACACTCACTGTTACAAGTGCTAAACTTGTAGATAAAACAGCTACAAGTCTTTAAACACCTACACCACTGTTAAACATTGAGCACAAATACGTTCAAGTATGTACATGCAGCTACAAGTTTCTAAACTTGTAGCTCACACACCTATCAGTCTCTATACTTGTAGCATGCACAGCTACAAGCCACTAAACATATAGCTCAGACACACACACACACACGTCTCTAAACCTGTAGTTCACACACTGTTAAACTCTGGGCACAAATACTGTATGGACAAGTTTCTACACTTGTAGCTCATACAATTACAAGTCTCTAAACTTGTAGCACACAAGGCTCCAAGTCTTTAAATGTGTAGCACACCCAGCTACAAACCACTAAACATATAGCTCAGACACCTACAAGTTTCTAAACCTTGGGCACTCACTGTTACACGTGCTAGACTTGTAGACGAAACAGCTACAAGTCTTTGAAATTGTAGCTCCAGCACCTACACAGTTAAACTTTGGGAAGAGGTACGTACAAACATATCCATACAACTACAAGTCTCTAAACTTGTAGCTCACACGCCCACAAGTGTCTATCCTTGTAGCACACCCAGCTACAAACCGCTAAACGTATAGCTCCATCACCTACAAGTTTCTAAACCTTGGGCACTCACTGTTACAAGTTTAAACTTGTAGCTCACACACCTGCCAGTCTCCATCCTTGTCGCACACCCAGGTACAAGCCACTAAACATATAGCTCAGACACCTACAAGTTTCTAAACCTTGGGGACTCACTGTTACAAGTCTCTACACTTGTAGCTCAAACACTTACAGGGTTTTATACTTTGAGCACACATGCGTACAACCTGCAGCTGAACCTGTAGCTCACACGTACAATCCATTAAACTTGTAGCTCAGACACCTACAAGTTTCTAAACCCTGGGCAGACTTCTACCACATACGAGTCTCGAAATATGATGCTACAAGTTTGTTCACACAGAACTACAAGCTTCTAAACCTGTATCTTACACTTACACAGCCTGTACTTGTCGGACAAGCATCTACAAGGTGGTCAGATTTATTCACTGGATGGTGAAATTACAAGTTGTTTGCAAACTGAAATGGATAACTAATAAACTCAGCTAAATGAGTGACGAAATGAAAAAAAAAAGTGAGGCAAGTGTGTTTTTTCTTTCCTTTTCTAAATTTCTTTCTTCGCTTTGATCCTTGACCCAGTTCAGGTGCGCGCCCTCCTCGGTCAACATGCTCGCGGTTTAATCAGTGTCAGCGCTGCACGACGGTGGCCGATGGTTTGTTTGTCTCCACCGACTTCCTTTTTTTCCTTCCAAACTTGTCAGCACTCTGTGTTTGAGTTTTCTTGCTCCGTATTCGCATTAAAATGGGACCTTTTGACATTTTTCACTATTCATCTCGGCCTATCAGCGGGGTTCAGAGCTAAGCAAATTACGCAGCCCCGGGGCAGCTAGCGCTCGATGAATGGAGCCTTTCTGTGATCAGAGCGGAAACTTTCCTCCAGGGACGCCGTTATTGGAAGGTTTTCCCCCCTCTTTCGTCCCTTATATATACATACGGATCCACTTTAAAGCTGACGGTAATTTCCACTTCCTACCTACGATAATGCTGTTTGACGCGAACAAGCGCAGCCATTCAGAGAAAGTGTGTGAGAGCGCAGGATGAGTGTGTGGGAGCACTGAGGAAAGAGAAGGAGCGCTTGAAGTGAGTGTTTGAAGAGCAGGAATGCGTATAAAGAGAAGAAGTGAGGTAGCATGCAAGACATGGTGCAGGATCTTGGAGGGAAAAAACAAACAGATCAGAATGCAGAATGTAGTTGAAGTGTCACGGTCGGGGCGACGAGTGCAGAAGTGTCGAGGAAGCGATCAGATTTATTCACAGCCGTAACCAGATGGTGAAATTCCACTCTACAAGTTGTTAGCAAACAGAAATGGATAACTAATAAACATGCTAAATGTGTGTTCTGACTTGACGCAGTTCATGCCTACAAGTCTCTAAACTTCCAGCACACACACTTTAACTTGTAACCCACACAACAAGGCACTAAACTTGTAGTTCATACACTTACACGTCTCCAAACTTGTAGCATACACTCCAAAAACCCTCTAAACTTCCAGCTCACACACACACACACACACACACGTGTCCAAACCTGTAGCTCACACATCTGCAAGTATACAAACTTATAGCTCACATGCGTACATGTTTTTAGACTTTAAGTACACACAAGTTGCAAATATCTAACCTTATACTTGTAGGTATGTGTGCTGTAGCTCATACACACAGAAGTATGCTCACAAACTTCAGCACACAAATAACAGGCGTTAAACTTCTAGCACACGCCTACAAGTCTCCAAATGTGTAACTTGTTGCTCACACAACTACAAGTCTCTAAACTTGTAGCTTACACTTCTACAAGTCGCTAAATGTGTAAGGGTAGTATCTCACTGGGCTGCGACAGCCCGTGACTAGTTGGAGACACAACATTTGCGATAAAATATGCAAATTTTCACTTGGAATCACACTGAATTGATATTCGCATATTTTACCGCAATTGTTGCGTCTCCAACTAGTCGCAGGC
>JAPEKL010000027.1:1859820-1870761 GCA_028877455.1 Bagre pinnimaculatus | reverse complement strand
ACTTCCCAGCCACAGAATGGCCTGATATTTTGTGAGATATTACAGAAATAAACAGATATCACAATCACCACATTTCAGACGGAACTACATTTCACCGATTTTATGAAATCGAAAGGCCGTCTAGCTTTCAGAAACAGCTTCAGAACTTGCCAAAAAATTCCGCTCATCTGGAACATGTAACTGTTAGCATTCACTGATCAATCAATTTATTACACTCAAGAAAATATTTGTGTGTGTGATTGCATATTCAATTTAGATAAGTATTAATCTATCAAAAAAGATCCACATTCTTTGAAAAAAAAGGCTTAAACATTACTCAGCAAACTGGAGTCTGAAAACTGTGACAGGAAAGTGTTATTGCATCATAAAACACCAGAGCCAATCAGAGTCCAACATGTAAATTCAGGTCAAATTCAATTTGCATAAACAGCATTTATGGAGTTCTTGATGAAGAAAAGTGTAGCTGCTTCTGGGCTCTTATTTATTTTTGTTATTTTATAGGCCTATTTACTGTATCAAGCTGTTCATTAGAGTAAAAAAAAAACAAGTTACGTAAATATATATAATTATAAACCTATCAAGATATTTCCACATTCTTTTTAGAAAAGACTTACAAACTCAATTGGAAATTTTGATTCGTTTGGAACATATGACAGGAAAGTGTCATCGCATCATAAAATGTGATGTCAGAGCCAATCAGATTTGAATATGCAAATTCAGGCCAAATAAATATTCATCAGTTCCATAATTCTTGATGAGGACAAATTTGTAGCTGCTTCTACGCTTTGATTTTATTTACTTATTTATTTTTTACATATTCATTAATTTATTTTGCCTTTGTTATTCGAAACAGTTTATTATGGTTAAAGAAGAAGAAGTAGTGGTTTCGGGTGACTTTTCCATCTCCCTGCACTGTCTGTCTCTTATAAATGTTAATGTTCTGATATTTTAATGTTTTCTTCTCTTTTCTTTCTCTCTACTCACTGATTTTACTGTTTATCTGTATGTGCTTGCTTCTTGAAGATATTTTGTGATATTTTAATGATGTATGTTTTTGCCTAAAACCTTCGCAGTACACATTTTTATTTTAAAAAAACTAAAAAAACTCAAGAGGTTTGGAGTGGAATTGGGCCGACGAGTCTAAATTTAGCCCTAATCACATGAAAGGTGGCACTGCGTCGGTTTAAATCCTGAAATGTGTTGATGCTCTTTGTTATAATGCTGACTAATGACTAATCCCAAATTTGATTGAGATGGCCGTCATTTTATTTCCCCCTGATTGGCTAAGATAAGAGTTCCTCTTTTCCTGGAAATAGTGCTTAATGCACTAATGGGATTAATTGTAGAAAATCATGATAATAATATTTTAATGTATTTGGAAGGAAAGAGGAAACAAAGAACAAAAAAATCATTCAAGTTACCATTTATAGGGAAATAATTTTGGGGGAATTTTCTTTAAAAAAAGAAAAAAGAAAAAGAGGACCATTGGTTAAAGAAACGTTGGCTCACTCTGTCTTACAAGTTATGTTTTATCATTTTCAAGAAATGCGGTTAACCTCGCAGTTCTAAAACTGAATGAGCAAGGCCTGTTGGACAAATTGAAAAACAAATGGTGGTACGACAAAGGCGAGTGCGGCAGCGGGGGAGGTGATTCCAAGGTCAGCCCCAGAGAGCAAAGCCTTATGGGTAAACGCAATGCAACACCCAAGTAAGCAGCAAATCAGCGCAGGAGCTAAAACTAAAAACATACAAAAAAAAAGATAAAATGCTACTCAGTTTAATTTGACTGAATAACTATCATGCATTAACACTTGACAGTCTTAACTCAGTCTATTTACCACACGGCATGATTGGCGGGGTCGCTGCCGCCCTTGCTGCTTACTCCGGCGATACGTTAATGCACATCTGGCTCTGCAAAACTCGCGTTTGCTTACGCCAAATGGCGCATCAACGTCCTGATCGCCAATTACAGAAACAGTAGAGAAAGAGGTGATAATCTAGAGATTAAAAAAGAAAGTTGAACGAGTGTAATGTAATAATAACATAAAATAACATTGATAATGTTATTTATGTTATTCCCCTCGTGAAGAACACCAGTAAACCTTGCAGTATTGAAACTCAGTGAGCAAGGCGTCTTAGACAAGCTGAAAAACAAATGGTGGTACGATAAAGGTGAATGTGGAGCCAAGGACTCGGGAAGTAAGGTTAGTCGGAATTTTGCAGGTTCTTATGTGATCTTTTTGATTTGATTTGATTTGATTTTAATGGGAATGACCCATCATAAAAAAAAATAAATAAAATAACAATAATGACTAAAAGACAAAAAGAAATGCACAGACAAGCATGAGATGCCTGGGGGGGAGATTCCTTTTATTTATTTATTTTTATTTTTTTTCTGACTAACACCTAACTGCCGAACTACTAATGCTTCAGCCGAGGACGGATCAGTAATGCATGCTGAAATCTCCGTCCCTGTGAAAACTCTAACGTTCAGGAAAGTGGACTTTATATAAAAATAATAACACAGCATACAGTACAACATATTTCATCCCTTTTTAAATCCGAGGCCATTTCTAGGACCATCTATAAGGGTGTCCAAGATCGTTTCACTGTCTTTGTGTATTTGTGCTTTGTGTGTTTGTGTGCAAATCTGAAAGTAACACAAGTTATTGGATTGTAATGTTTGTGTCTAGATCTAATACATTTTAACTTGCCCCAGTTCCAGTCCAGTTCTGTTGTAGCATTTTTTTATATTTTAGTACAAAACTAAAACACTTCCAACTGTTTTGGTCTCTAATATTCAAGATTACTCGAATGGTATCTGGAATTCAATCTATCGCAAAATTAGATGGTTTAAACACCAGAAAAAATGCCTGCAGCTTTAAGAATGGACACATCATTTTATTGAGCGTAGAATTAAATGCTACCACCACAATGCTTCAGTTGCATCGCTTTCATGGCAACCATTGCGAAAACAATGTTATATCCAGTGCATTGGCCAACAAGGATTGTCCAAATCTTTAACCTTTGAAGCTGCTTTGTTTGCCACTGTCATTAGCTAGCTTACGCTTGGTGACCATATTTCCATGTTGCTTAGCAACAGTGAGCCTCATTTATTCATCTTTTCGTAAAATTGTTTATAAATATTTTCACAGGCCACAATGAACTCTAAATTCCCAAAGTTTTACTGATTTCACATCACATTTATATATATTTAGCCACGCCCACAAAACTCCATAAAATGCAAAGGCCACAGAGAGCTGAAAATGACAAAATGGTGACTAAATAGTGAAAGCGTGCCTCCTAAATGCAGCATGCACTCCACCAGTATAACACACCAGCTACTCCTCTACCTTTTATAGGGTACCATTACTTTTGTTATACGTAATAATATAAAAATGCCTTTTGTTTTGCTTTACTGTTTCATGCATTTACACTTAAGATGCATAAAACATGACCTCTGACTAACCCCACCCCCCGTGTGTCCTATTGTCACGTGTGCCATAAACATCTAATCGTCTGACTCCAACCCATTTCCTGTCTTGTGCATCCCTTTATATGGTCCTGTAGCTATAATGAATAATGGATTCATGACGATCATGCCATAGCTCCGTGTACTGCATTGGCCTCTGCTACATTCCTGTACATTCATGCTAGACGCTAATTTACTCGAGCCTTTTGCATGTTAAACCCAAAACAAACCAGTACCACATCAGCCTGATTAGCAATTAGCTTTTAAACTCACGCGATTTGGCGCGCAGACATCAAAGGCTTCAGTAAATCGTATCTCATTGCGGGTTACTGAGCTTCATCTACCTCATCACTCCAGATTATGTCGTTCATTGTTTCAGAAATCATCCCGAGCTGTGCATTTGTATCCACATAGAACTTTAGATTACATTTTTATGCATACATAGTAAACATCGACACATCTGCACGCTGACACGTTGATAGTGTGTGTAATAAATGTAGAAGTTGGAGACATTTCTGGGAAACAGAACGTTTCAGAGAGACGTCCTTCATCAGCTGTTCATGACAAAATATCAACATTAACAACAATAACGGTTTGCTACATATCCTTCTTCCATATTATACAACTATGATAGTTGCTATGGTGACACATCTGACAGCATTGTAATGAAGCTTTATTGTTTATTTCAAGAAATAATGATTATTTCTAATAATTTATTTATTTGCTGCAGTATTATTAGTCTCACTAAAATGATATCCGTGAATACCCTCACAGGTTGCCAATGATTCTGATTTTTTTATTTGTTAAATGTCACTGGATAAAATTATATTTTTTATCTGTTTACAGTTACAGCTAATATTGTGGCTCATCTAAGAAACAAGTTACTTCCTGCTCTCACTTATGTTGTAGCAGCTATAATGAGTTTCATATCTCTTATACCCACTTTCCACCAACGCGAGCTTGGTGCTAGTTCTGGGCTGGTACCAGTGCCAGTTTGGTATTGGTTCACCTTGCAAACCTTCTGAGAGCCAGTTTTCTTTTCCACAGGCGAGAGACCCACCATAGAGCTACGTCATTATGTCCATGTTTATGTTTCTGCTTTCCCAGCAACACTAACACCAAGCACAACAACAACAATGGCGGACTACTGGATTAGGCAAACTAGACATTACATTAGCCCTGTGTTTTTAAAAATAGTGGACATTAAGTTTTAGTTGGGCTTGTTGGTCACAATGATCCTGCACCCAGCTCCTGACATAACTGGTCTTGGGTCAGACCAGTAAAGTTTCGGTGCTGCTCTCGGCCAGGAAGACTGGCTCCAGATCAGCATCGACTCTTTACTGGTCTAGAACCAAGAACCGTTGGTCACAATAATCCTGCACCTAGCTCCTGACATAAGCGGTTCTTGGTTCAAGACCAGTAAAGAGTCGATGCTGATCTGGAACCGTTTTTCCTGGCCAAGTACCAGTTCTTTGGCAAAACAGAAAAAACTGATTTGAGATTAGGCACCAGGTCTGAACTGGCCCTCAACATGCCTTGGTGGAAAGAGCTATTTAATGTTTTACAGACATAGAACCTTACAACAGAGGGTTTCTGTTTCAGAAAGGGTTTTAAATGGAACATCTTTAGATAGTTATGAACTCCTAACCATCCCAAGAACTACTGAGGAAACATTTTCTTCTAAAGTCGCTCACCAAATGCAACAAGATTCACAGCAAATTTATTCAGGGCTAACAAGCAACACGTAACGAATAAGATCAATTTCCTTTAATTACCATGGAAACAGGAAACTAGAACAGGAAACTGACCATTTAAGGAAAATTGTGAAACTAAAGGGACAAATGGGGGATAAATTAGGATTGTGGAAGACAAATAGGGCCAGAATCAGGGCTGATGTGATACACCAACAAGTAACCCTGTAATTATTTATATTAATATTGTCATGATACCATTAATATCATTAGTGAGCTAAAATTTGTGAGTAAGACATCTACATTAAACCTACATCCTTACGAGATGTTCATCTGAAACATCCTGTCTCTCACCAACACCAGATTTTCGATCCTCCTCCAAGCTCTGCATTTATTTTTCTCTGAATTGTTCTTTGCATTGATGTATTTATTGGATGGTGTGTATTGTGAGTGTTTGTACCACCCTTTCTGGATCCTTACATCCATCTTGTGTACATTCTTTCAGGAAAAGACGAGTGCGCTCAGCCTGAGCAACGTGGCCGGTGTGTTCTACATCCTGGTGGGCGGTTTGGGCCTGGCCATGCTGGTGGCTCTGGTCGAGTTCTGTTACAAGTCACGCGCTGAGGCCAAGCGCATGAAGGTGGCAAAGAGTGCACAGAATATTAATCCCACTTCCTCGCAGAATTCTCAGAATTTTGCCACTTATAAGGAAGGGTACAACGTATATGGGATCGAAAGTGTAAAAATTTAAGGGGGTAGGATACGCGGCCGTCAAATCTGTGCTATTTTTCTCCCCCTCCCCCCAGTGCACGCTTTCCATCTACCCCATTTCCCCTCCGTGTGCTAGTGAATGAGGATATTTTGGACGAAGGTGGATCGTATGTAATGCAGTAATGTCTTATTTTCCTTCCAGATCCTCATTACGTCACCCGTAATGAGTGAAACATTAAACACTTTCCTTCCTCCATCTTTTGTTTGGTTTCACAACTGTTCAGTTGTTCCTCATCGCCATTATTGTCGTCATTATTACCCTGTTTTCACACTAGCAAGCAGCAAAGCGACTAGCGATGTTTGTATTCTATGTATGCATTTTTTTCCAATTACACTATAAGACCAGAAGTATGTGCACCCCTGATCATCACATCCATATGTGGTTCTTCTCCAAATTGTTGCCACAAAGTCAGAAGCACACAGTTATATCGAATGTCTCTGTTTGCTATAACACTACAATTTCCTTTTAGTGGAACTCAGAGGCCCAGACTTGTTCCAGCAGGACGATTCTCCGGTACACAAAGTGAGCTCCACGAAGACATAGCGCCCTCTCTTACACCCAGCATAAAGCAGCGCCAAGTACGATGCAAGTGTCTTTGGTAGTTTGAGGTTGATGCACTTATCAATTTCGCATCCAGGGACCATGTAGTTTAAGGTACAAATCCACTTGCACAAATCTGAGTGCCCATGGGTGTGTTGGTCTTAAAAAATTACTTTACATTAATGGCACTTAGCAGACGCTCTTATCCAGACCAACGTACAACAGACCCAGAGCAGCCTGGGGGTTAGGTGCCTTGCTAAAGGGCACTTCAGCCATTCCTGCTGGTCCAGGGAATCAAACCAGCAAACTTCTCTGCTTCTCTAACCATTAGGCCATGGCTTCCTCAAAACAAGGTGTGGTCAGGTGCATTATTGGCACATTGCGATCTTGAGGCAGCAAAAAGCAACTGCATAATTGACCAACAAAAACCTATGAGCAGTTGGGGTTCAGGTGCCTTGCTCAAGGGCACTTCAGCCCAACCTTCAGGCCAAGGCTGCCCCATGTTAACCTAACTGCATGTCTACAGCAGCAGGATTTTTTTTTTTATTTCACTTCACATGAGCAGATCCATTTCTTCTGCAGATAAGCATTCTTTCTGATTACCTGGCAAATGTGCCAATGTGATAGCAATCTGCTGAAGTACAAGCACACCTGACTTTTAAAATTACTGGTTTATTACCCCCAGACACATCCATGATTCACAATAAGAGGCTAAGTACAACCTTTCTGAATCAGGCACCTGGCGCTGCAACCATTATTTCCATCATTAAACTAGCAAAAGTGGATTTGGACACGCCCTAAATACACTTGTGCCATGATTAGATTGTTAAAATAGGGCCCATAGTGTGTTAAGGTTGGAGTGAAAAACTCGAGTGTCCTGTACAGAGCCCTGACCTCAACCCACTGAGCTCCTGTGCGATGAACTGGAACTGGAAGTTTTATTCCTGCCAGTGATTAGTTCCCATAAAAATAAATAAGGGTGAAAAAAGGAAAGGGCGTGGTTTCATTTCATCCTTCATACACGACCTTTCATTAAATGTCTACGGCAACATTATGAAGAAAAATAAAGCCTGGAAGGTCTCTGGTGTGCATACATAGCAAGTACAGTTCATTTGCTTTGCTAATTTAATGGCGCTAATGCAAAACCATAACGTAAGTCAAACCATCGACTTTCACACTGATTATGCGTTAATTGAGTTGTTTTTAATGAGTTAGCTTTAGAAGCGATACGTAGAGTAGCAAATACCATTTCTAAAAAAAAAAGGTGAACAGACCACGCCCACAAGAGACACACTACCGTACAAGCGACACAAGAGACTTGTCACTCGCTAGTGTGACACAGGGTTATCATAATGCCTGTGAGTGTGATTTAATGTGATTAATGTGATTAACTGATCAGTGTGTATTTACAGTAATATCAGTGATGTTTTATTTGTTTGCATCTCTATTTTTAATGTTCTTCTACTTCGTATTGTATCTGGTTTACATCAACATCTCCACTAGGGGTGTAACGATTTATCTGTATAATGGTATACCTTGATAAGACAATCTTAAATAGTTATATTTAATCCATTATATACAGTATGTGCACCATGCAGTCAGTCACCCAGTACATTTTCTTTCACATCATCTGATATTTAAAGTGTAAAACGGACAATAAGACCAATTAAGTAAGGAATAAACACTTCAAATATCTTTAAGGCCTTAAAAATAAATCAAAACAGCCAACGGACTAAAAACGAGAAACAGACTGATTAAAAACACCAAAAAAACCCCCCACAAATTTAAAACATTATTGAGCTAGTATGCTAGCTCACATCGCTCTCACATGTGGGATTTCAGGACCACAGGCTCAGTTTACACACTGAGATTCTCACTGATTTATCTCATCCCAGTCAAACAGTTTAAGTAGAATATCATGTTACCATGACAACCGTGATTTGTTGATTAGCTATGTTAGCTAGTTTGCCAGATTAGCGCATAGGTTACACGAGTGAAGTAATAAATAAATCCAAAGTGGAATTATTTGTTTATTTTAAAGGGTCGAGAGAGACCAAACTGCTCAAGGGAAAAGAAAAAAAGATATCAGTAAGTGTTTGCAGTTTTCCAAGATGGTGGCGGCACCAACAAATATCCTGACAACACTCAGCTACTGTATATGGTGATGCTTTTGTTAGTATTTTGAGATGACGGGAAATCTCGCTGTGTCCCAAACTAGATCAGGGAGTCAGACAAAAGATTTTGGGTGAGATAGAATTGTAGTACTTGTTAACTATGTTAGTGTTGTAATGCTAATATAGCTAACAAAAAAAAATAAGGCTGTGAAGGTCTAGAGGTTGTGACTGAAGAATGCAGGACCACAATGGAAATAAGTGTTATACACTTTCTTGTGTTATTCATGTATCTTAATGTACACTATATTTATGTATTTTGTGCATTATTTTACTAAATCAATCAATCAATCAATCAATCAATCAATTAGCTATATTTTGGCATGAGAGGAATACTTTTTTAGCAAAATAGAAATATTCCGTAACCATGGAAATGACAATATATTATCAAAAATTTATGATATTTTGAGGGACAATTATCTCATAATCGTTCCACCCCTAGTCTCCATGATACACAGACAGTATATGTATAGACTTTCTTAAATCTCATCACTATATATATATATATATGTGTGTGTTTTCCAGGTGACCTTTTCGGATGCGATGAGGAACAAGGCGAGGTTATCTGTCACCGGGAGCACAGGGGAGAACGGCCGTGTCATGAGTCCCGAGTTCCCTAAAGGTGTCCACCCTGTGCCCTACGTAGGGCCCGATGTTGGCATGAATGTCAGCTTAACTGACCTTTCGTGAGGGAAATCCCCCCCGCCGAGTGCCTTACAATGGTTTATCCCTTCCTTTTTCTCTCTCCTTCTCTCTGTCTGTCTCTCCCTGTCTCTCTCTTTCTCTCTCTGTGTTTATATCCCAGATGAGAGACAGAGGCAATGTTTTAATAGCGAAAAGACATTTGTGACGCACACATACACCTATCACAGTGACACCTTTGCCCCTAAAAACACACCTCAAGAGGTGATGAGGTCACATCCCCTGGTCACAGATGGGTTTACTGACGAGTGTGAAATTAGCATCTTAAGAACATCAGCGCATTTTGTCTAGGCATGTGCCGATAATCATTTGTATGATGCACAGTATCATTGTGTTATCACAATTCTGTCACATTCCCTAGATAGGCAGCCTTTCTAGGCAGCACTTGAGTTTGAATAAGATAATTATTTAGTAATCGTTTTTATACATTTTAAAATCATGATATTGTTACAACCCGTGATAAAATGTTACACAGATATTGCAATATGACTTACAAAAATGTGAATATCAGCACATGCCTAGTTTGTCGTCCATGTTGGCTCAAGCACACTACGTTCTTTTATTAATAAAACAATTAAAAAATACAATAAAAAATTTTCTATGTATTTTCACATAAAAATGCTTTTAAATGAATCTGCTTACATACCGGTTGCGTGTATAACAACTTGTACATCTGAATCTCCGTGTATTTTCAAGTTCAGCTCTTAGTTTCATACTTTTTAAAAATGCCAAATCTATTGCTTACGTAATTTATTCGTCGTATAATATTAACATTTTGGTGTTTATATGGAGATATCTAGTAATGCTTGACTTTTTTGCAATCGGTTTTGATAGTGGTGCCGCAGATATGTTTATGTTAATCTGAATCTTACTCTTACTCTTAATTTCATGTTTTTTGTATTTTCATCAATAATCAGGGTAGCAGTTATGTTATCTTATGTTATGTTATATGTTTTTAAAAAATAAGAAAAGATTACATTTATAATATGAATGCAAAAAAGGGGAAAAATTAGTATGTTAATGTATTATAGCCTAATGTTTTGCTGTGAATTCAGTAGATGTATTACACATCGACATGCTCGTCTGTTTCAATGCCAAATAAGTGAGTGTACCAAATTTATTCCTGAATATAGTCGGAATATAACCTGTCCTCATTGTGAATGTAGTCAATACATTCTCTGCGTTTCTGTAACTCTGTACTGTTTGATGGCCGATGCAGTGATTCAACGATTATAACGGTTTAATTCTTTTTTAAATAATTTAGTTTCTTTTATTTCATTATGACTGATTTACACCAACTGAGTGATCCTAAGCCCCGCCCACATGTGGGTCCACTCAGGAAAGGTAGAAACCAAGAGCGGGGCCTTTGTTAGGCTGAAGACTCAAATGTAAACAATGATAAATTACTTTAACAAACAAATAAAAGCAAAAGAAGTACAAAACGAGTGTTTTCAACACTCAAACAAAACACACCTCGCCTGGTAGCACTGATGATGAATATGAAGGAAGATATCGTGAAAAAATTATTTTGACCTTTTTGGTGACCTTGATTTTGACCTTGTGTGTGAACATACTTGGCCAATAAACATGGTT
>JAPEKL010000027.1:1575406-1586404 GCA_028877455.1 Bagre pinnimaculatus | reverse complement strand
GTGTGTGTGTGTGTGTGTGTGTATAATCTTTACAAATCAAAAGAAAAACAGTTTTCATCAATGATAATATAAGTTTGCTTGAGAGTCTCAAGTCTCAGAGACCTTTTTGAGTGGATTCGGAGAAGATCTGTGCCAGGATGCTAATCTGTTGAGCCGGTCTGGAAAAGCGGTGAATTATGACAGTGTGATAGAGGAGAAGACGACAGCCCCCAAAACCTCGGTGCTCATTTATTACCAAAAAAATAATACTGTCACCATCTGAGAGATAGCGCTCCGTCAGACGCCTGCCAGGAGATCTGCTGGAATGTGAAGCATCCTTTCTCTCTTTTGCAAAAACGCACGCTTTTCTGTTGGGTGTGGAAAGACGGCTAATGGTTGGTTTCGCGAGCCAAACAACTGGCTTGAGTTATTCTAAATTTTCCCCGTTATTAGCATGTTGGATCTCAGGCATGGAGGCTGAACAGAGAGAGTGGAAATGGTGAAAATATTAGGCGCTGGCAGAAACCCGGGAGCGTTTAGCAGCGTATTTTATGCTCAGGACACAAAACTGTCTCCGCCAGTCAGCTAGGGTACGACGGGCAACAGCTCAGTGAGCTTCCAAAGCTCAGGTAATCCCCTCCAAACTGGATGGAAAATAAAATGCCGCCCTTGAGAATTTCCACTCAGGCTGATGGTGAAGTGTAACCTGACCTGACTGTTGCTCAAACGGCTCAAAAAAAAAAAAATCACAGCTGAGCCATGATATATTGGACATAATTCAGTGTTTATAGCGAACGTACTTTCTGTAATAATTTACCATGAATGAGTTGACAATTAGTGTTGGAACTTTACACTTTAAACTTTAACACACTAAACCCTGAGTCTCCTTTCCGTTCAGCTCCACTGTCACTAATGACATTATTGTACCAGTTGCTAATCACTTTAAATCACACTCAGGTCTGATCTCATGAGCCGTGTTCTACCCATAGCTGCTGTCCCGAGCTCTTGCTCACTAACAGTGTGACTTGTTTTTTATCCTGATTGGGGCTTAGTGTGTGTTTCCCCCATGGCGACATCCACAGATGCAGCTCTCCTTTTATTTATTTGTATCCGCCATGTTGGATAAATACATGTATCACAGCTGTGTTGAGAACGTGTGTGTGTGTGTGTGCATTACAGTTACGTTACAATTACACTACACTTACGTTGCAGTTACACTACAGTTCTGTTACAGTTACGTGACACATTACAGTTACATTACAGTTATGTTACAGTTACATTACAGTTACATTACAGCACACTACACTTACATTACAATTACACCACAGTTACATTACAGTTATGTTACAGTTATGTTACAGCATGCTACAGTTACATTACAGTTACACTACAGTTACACTACAGTTACGTTGCAGTTACATTACAGTTATGTTACAGTTATGTTGCAGTTACATTACAGCACACTACAGTTACGTTACAGTTATGTTACAGCACACTACAGTTACATTACAATTACAGCACAGTTATGTTACAGTTACGTTACAGCACATTACAGTTACATTACAGTTACACTACAGTTATGTTACAGTTATGTTAAATCACACTACAGTTACATTACAGTTACACTACAGTTACGTTGCAGTTACATTACAGTTACACTACAGTTATGTTACAGTTACATTACAGCACACTACAGTTACATTACAGTTACATTACAGTTCCGTTACAGTTATGTTACAGTTATTTTACAGCATGCTATACTTACATTACAGTTGCACTACAGTTACACTACAGTTACGTTACAGTTACATTACAGTTACACCACAGTTACATTACAGTTACGTTACAGCATGCTACAGTTACATTACAGTTACACTACAGTTATGTTACAGTTACATTACAGCATGCTACACTTCCATTACAGTTTCACTACACTTACATCACACTTACACCACAGTTATGTTACAGTTACGTTACAGCACGCTACAGTTACATTATAGTTGCACCACAGTTATGCTACATTTATGTTACAGTTACGTTACAGCACACTACAGTTACATTATAGTTACACCACAGTTACGTTACAGTTATGTTACAATTATGTTACAGCATGCTACAGTTACATTACAGTTACACCACAGTTACACTGCAGTTATGTTACAGTTACGTTACAGCACACCACAGTTACATTACTGTTACTCTACAGTTACACTACAGTTATGTTACAGTTACGTTACAGCACGCTATAGTTACATTCCAGTTACATTGTTGTTACACTACAGTTACGTTGCAGTTACATTTAATGTTACTGACTGATCTGTCTGCCTTTCTGTCTGTATGTCTCACTGTTTATCTTTTCCTTATAATTGTAAAGCAACCTTGGGTATTGAGAAAGGTGATAGATAAATTTAACTTCTTTTTCTTCTTCTTCTTATTATTATTACAGTTTGATTACATATTACTTACAGTACAGCAATAGTACAGTAACATTACACTTACAATCCAGCTAAATTACAGCTATATTACAGTTGTATTACTGGTACGTTACAGTTACATGTTCCAGCTTCATTACAGTTACGTTAGTGCTACACTACAGTTACAGTAGATTATAGGTGCATTACAGTTGAAATACAGCTTCATTACAGTTACGTAACAGTTACATTTCAGCTATGTTAGTGTTACATTACAGCGACTTTAAAAGCACGTTATAGCTATGTTAGTGTTACAGTTATGTTAGAATTGCATTACAGTTTCATTTGTGACATTATAGCTGTGTTCATTACATTACAGATTCATTATTATTACATTACAGTCTAGATTACTGACTGATCTGTCTGCCTTTCTGTCTGTCTGTCTCACTGGTTATCTGTCTGTCTGCCTGTCTGTCTGTCTCACTGGTTATCTGTCTGTCTGCCTGTCTGTCTGTCTCATTGGTTACCTGTCTGTCTGCCTGTCTGTCTGTCTCACTGGTTATCTGTCTGTCTGTCTGTCTGTCTGTCTGTCTGTCTGTCTGTCTCTTAAAGATAAAATCTGATGGAAATTGTTCAGAATAAACGTGTGTGTGTGTGTGTGTGTGGACAGCAGGAACATTGAGGGACAGCTGCAGCCTGTGTGTGTGTGTGTGTGTGTGTGTGTGTGTGTGTGTGTGTGTACAGTGAATGGGAAGGTTATGATGGCTTTCGTTTGGACTTTATTTCAGTTTCCCAGCGTGGACAGGTGGACTCCGGCTCCAGTTTCATCACTGAAGGTTTTTTCCTCCCTCTTTTCTTTTTTTCTTTTCTTTCATCATGTTACAGCCTCCATATGAAGCCAAATGGACAGAGCGTGGGATCTGGGTGTCATGATGAACCTGAGGGATTGGTGGGCTCGACTGTCAATCAGTACACACTTCCTTTGTGGTTCTGCAAGTCTCTGCCACCACAGATTCTGTCTTTTAATCATTTTTACAATTCAGATATTAATATTATAAAATAATAAATAATAAAATAATATAGATTTTTAAATTGTTAATGAATATAAGCTATATTTTAATTAATAATAATAATAAAAATAATAATAATAATAATCTTGCTGATGCTTTCAGACTTTAGGACATCATTGAGGCTCAAATAAATAGAATAAAATAAATCTGGAAACTATGCAACAGGTCGCAGGAAACCAGCTTCCTCTCTGTTCTTGTAGAAATAATTTGATTTTAATTTGTACGGTGCGAGCGGCAGGACTAGGACGAGCACGAACATGGTGCTGTTTAATGAAAATCTTGTCGACCATCAGATGACGGCGGCTCGTTAAATGTCATCTGTGGCAAATGTGACTTCAAGAGAAACCTTAATTTAATTTGAAACTCCTCTCTGCACTTAGGAATCTCTTTCCAAAAAAAAAAAAAAACCGACAGAAATTACATATTTAGTTCACATCCTCCGTTATAGAACACCTTTGGAAATGTCATAACCTTTTATTAATTTCCAAAATTGAATTAAAAACGTTAGTGTCGTCCTGTAACCCCATCCCCCCTCGCCTTGGCGTGTTTTTTACTACATTACTGTGAGGGTTGGTGGTCCCGATGATGTTGTTGCCCGTCACCGCTGTAACACTCGTGTGTTGAAAGCTATTAAACGCAGTGGCCTTGTGCTCAGCTTAGTGCAGCTCCAACTAACTAAGCTATGAGGTAATGAAATACAGCTAAATGTGTGCAGCCGAGCACCGACCGCAGCCCTGACTCCACTCCGAGCTCAGCTTTGTTCTCAGATGCTTAAATGTGTGTGTTGTGTGTGTGTGGTGTGAAGTGTATATAAGCTTAATTATTCATCGCTCATTAAAATCTAACAATGTTCTAGTCATTATATAAGATTCCAGAGTTTAGTGATGCAATATACATTATGTTTACTTCTGTTTCTTCCAAATCTGACTCAGATTCAAACCACATTTGTTTGAGATTTTAAACTTTTACATGTACGACCAGGAAAATCTCATTTCAGTTGTTTCATTTTCCATCTTTCACTCCTCAGAGCTGCACAACAAGAACAACAACATGGGCAACGCTCGAGTGTGTTAGCTTTCGCTACTTAAGGTGACGTAAAAACAGGAATGATAAAGTTTTGTTCCAAAATGTAATGTGTTCCTTTTGTCTGGAGTTAGAGGAGGGGTATGCAGGATTTGTTTGTTTGTTTGTTTGTTTGTTTATTTGCACACACTTTTCTGGCTACAAGCTTCATAATCGTGTTTCAGGGTTGAAAGCTGATTGGCTCCCTGCACTTCAGACCTTTAAACATGGCAACACGAAAACATCAAACCAAATCACAAACAAACCAGACGTATCAATTTCAGACCTTTCAAACAAACTAATTAGCATAAAACATCCTTAATGTTATTTCAGCAGATGGAAACTGACAGAACCCTGCGTTCGACAGCGTGATCCGCTCTGTGGTTTGGGTAAAAGTATAAAAAGCGGGTCTCTCGCAGGTCTTGTTTGTAACTTTTCTGGGAAAACAGACCAGACTCTGTAACTGAACCCCGAGGTCTGGATTGTAAGACTTAAGGTCATTTATTAATTTCGCTTTTTTGTGCATGTTAGCATATCTGCTGACCAGGACCTGCTGATAGAAATGGGTTAGTATGGCTCAGCCTTCTCTCACATTCAGGAGACACGTACATCATATAATCCTCAGTATTTTACTGTCCACACTGACCTGCTGTCTGCAAATGGCTTAACGCCAGGGTTACATCATCCTGGTTACATCTTTACATCATCCTGAGAGTAATGAATAAATCAAATGCTCTGACAATAAAAAGAAAAAAAATCGGTGATCTGTGGCAGTCGCAGGACTGTGAAAGCTCGTCCAATCATTTCACTTGGTCTGAATCAAATGATCAGATGGTCTGTCTGTCTGTCTACCTGCCTGTCTACCTGCCTGTCTACCTGTGCGCTCTCTGCTTGTGCACTCGTTGCGTGTGCCTTTGACAGCAATAGCCATGTGTATTGTTTACATTTATAATGATAATGTTGGTGTTTTCTTACAGGTGAATGAGACATGATGGAGTTGGATATGACAATAATGCACTAAGCTCCTCCATCCAACTCTCTCTCTCTCTCTCTCATGGACTCGTTCTTCAGCAGGAGTCAGGCGGTACACGTTCAGGTCTCCTGAAGGAGTGGCTTTAGAGGGAAAGCTGAAGTGAGGGAGCGGGATTTTTCCATTACACACTTTCACAATCTGGTGTACTCTTTCTGGTTTCTCCAAAATTACCAACATTGATTTTTTTTTTTAACTTTTGTGGAAGTTATCAGTAACAGTAATAAGAAATAAAGGTTGGGGCTGATTTTTTTTCTGGAGCAGACAGTGTTGGATAGAATATGAAACACACGGAGTCGAGTGAAAGTTGATAATTGATAATTCAATGAATAAATATTAGTTATAAAAAACTACTTGTACAAACTAAAATCTACTTTTAAAAAAACCTAAAAATGATTGAGTGATGCGTAATGCCAAAATGTTCCTTTCTGTTCTGTATTTTTTACATTAAGACCACAACAGGTTCTTTTTTTCTTTTTTATAATGAACATAAACCAGACAGTAAATAGAAACATGATGTTCGCTGGTTAAGACAAAGATTCTCCTTACAGCAGGACTTTGATAAACCTGAATCTCACACAAAAGGGAATCGCTACTGAGCATCAAACTGACATCCTAATACAGGACTTAAGCCCGAGCTTTAATCCTGTAAAGCATCAAAAAGACGGAGCTAGCTAGTGTAGATCATTCCACTTGCTCGCTAACCGCTTACCTGGACATGTTTCCTGTGAAAGATCGAGATCTCTACAGGTTCTGGTTCGCGTCATTTGTGGATCATTTCAAACTTGCGATGTTTGCATGCACATATGTTTTACATTCGGAATAAACTCGTTCCGATCTGCGATTCTGAACTTTCCATTTACATGAAAGTAATCAGATATTTATATGTCGGTGTTTCTGTGTCCCGAGCGCCCAACTGGAATCAAACTGAATTTATACTCTGTGCTGTGAAGATGGACGTCATAGCGCCGTGTTTCTCCTGAACATGTGCAAAAGGCGATCTGATCGCGCATTTGTTTACATGCCTAAGTCTGAGTGTCCACATCACTTTTTTCTGAGTGTTTCTGAGGACCAGCTTTTTTAATTGTTCCCAATGCGGAGTAACACTCCACCCAATGCTGTTGTTTTTTTTTTTTTCCAGAACGCTGCGCCTGTTTTGCGTAGTTGCTCTGAATGCTTCGAATTGAAAATCCCTGAACGTTTCAGAAAGCTGCGATGTTGTCACTGTCACGTCTTTTCAGGCAATCAATCATACGGTGGTTAGTGGTGATGTCGTGTCAATATACTGTTGTCATGGAAACAGAACACATCATGGGAGCGTTTTTTTGATGACGGGCTGAAATGAAGGATTATTATCCGACTATCAGACATCATCAGCATGTCTTTGGGGTGTTTGATTCTGACCCAGTTATTAACAGATTATTCAACTGATTATATAAACAGCGTTCAGAGAAGCCCAAACATATCAGCATTTCAAATGTTAAATTTAATTTCTTTCATTCTTTGATAATTTCATGATAATTATTCTCTTCTGATTCTAATTCTGCCTCATTTTCTATCAAATGTGCTTCAGAAATGAAAGGGTTACTGTCCTGAAAACATTAAAATCGAGTTCTCCAATGAGATTGTTTTGTTTGTTGTCTCTAGGCTGAGAAGAGTTTCGAGCTGCTCACTCACTGGTTAGGACTGCATTGCCGGGACAGAAGGCCATGGCAGCGTATGTTTATGTAGGAAGTGACAGATGAATTAACCAACCAGATTTTGATTAATAGTGGGAGGGACCAAAAATTTATCGTCCTAGGCCTACTCGAAGGCTTAACCATGACTCGATGCCATCAGTGCAGCAGTGAAGTCACCTTCCAGCCGGTGTAGCGTTCATCAGTAGTGTTAGCGAATGCTAATCAAGAGCTATGGAGAGCTACAGGTTAATGACCGGGAAACTAAGATTTCTGTCTCCAGACTCTTTTTCCATGCTGCACGCTCACCACAGACTTCAGGATTTCACTCAGACTTAAGGATTCATTTCCCTGTGTAATTTACTGAGTTACTTTTAAAATCAACATCGACAGCTACACACAACGGAGTGACCTGGCAGCCTGACGCTAATCCCTTACAAAATTCTTTACTCTGTTACTTTTTGGTGTCTGGCTAAGTTTTGGTTGAGCTCAAGTCCCAGCTCTAAGAGTAAAAGTTCTCCACTGATTTTATATATATATATATATATATAAAATCAGTCCCTTCTTTGTGAGAGCGTGCTCGTGTGCGTGTGTGTGTGTGTGTGTGTGTGTGTGAGCGCGATGGTTTCATGCCAACGATGAGACGTCATGTTTAAACGCTTTAATGCTCCCACTGAGTTCGGTGACATTTAGGCTCGAAGTGTGAACGCAGCTTTATTGTCGAAGGTTTGTTTGAGTCTGTAGGATACTCTTTAACACCAGATGAAATAAAAACAATAAAAACTTCAGGACTGTGTGTGTGTGTGTGTGTGTGTAAGAGAGAAAGACAGAGAGGCTTACAGAAGTGAATCTGACTCTGCCGTGGTTTGACATTTAAGTGAAAACGTTTAAATGTGTTTCTGATGGCAACCGAGGGAACGAGTCTCACACTGCGCCGTGCACAAACCCACTTTGAAATTAAACTCCAGCCTGAAATAAACGTTTGCCACCAACGACGTTGTTTCAGTCACAAACCGTGACTCACTTAATCCGCGCTCGCCTCGGGGCGACGTGAGTAACGTGAGTTTGGAGTTAAAACACAACAATCTCATTCGATTTTTCTTCTTATAAAAATGTACAGTTTTGTACACTCTAGAAGCAAGCGTGCGTGTGTGTGTGTGTGCGTGCGTGTGTGTGTGTGTGTGTGTGTGTGCTGTAGCGAAGCACTATTATGGCTGACGGTAGCCCTGAAAAGCCTCAGTAGGAAAATGTAAGAGGCTCAGATCGTGGCGAGATCGTGCCAGCCGCTGGTTTCTCAGCTTTCCTTCTGGAGCCTTTTAAACCTTTTCTTTTTTTTCTCTCCAGTTTTACTAGCGCTCTGTTTTTTCCTCTCCTCTGCGTAAAATGTGTTTCATTAAGATCGCTCTGATCCGCAGACCGTGCAGATTCAAACCGCCAGAGCTGCCGGGATTCGGTGTGGCAGTGTGACTAATTACACTCACAAACACACTGTTCAGGAGAAAAACTTCACTTTTACTCCTGATGGCATGCTTTGAGTTTTAAACATTTTACTGTATCTGTGTTTCACCGTCAATCTGAAACTCTATGTCTGAAACACACACACACACACACACACACACACGAGTTTGGAAATACTGAGTAATATAATAGATACTGAGTTAAGAATCTGCTCACACTGGAATTAATTTATTCGTAAATTATTCCAGAGAAATGTGGCGTTCATGAAAATCCAGTTAGTTTGGAAAAATGTTCGTATTCCCGCTTCACTCCGGAGTGTGTCAATTTCCAGATAAGAAAATTTCACTAATGTGATCTTCGATCGTTCGGCTTCAAATCATATCATCGTCGATGAGTTACTGAGATTCACATTAATGCAATCCCAAAACAAATCCATAAATTCAAAACAAATATGTCTAGCTGTGCAATAGGGACAAAACTAATGGCACCCTATAAACAAAGTCGGAGTTAGTTATGTGTTGATGGAAGGTGATGCACTGCAGTGGCTGAGCTGCATTATTGTAAAATTTAACACAGGTTGTGATTTTAAGGCTCTCTTTCACTGTTTTATTTCCATTTTTCCATTTTATGGAGTTTTATGGGTGTGACTAAATTAAACTGTGCTGTGAATGTGTTTGGTAACTTACAGCTAATTAGCATTCATCAACAAAAACACATGAGTACGAAGAAAATCCCTGAGATTTTGGTGATGAATTTTTAGTTCAGTTTGGCCACCAAAACATTTACACACAACTTTACTCAACTCTAAAACTGGCTGAGGAACATCTCTATAATTTTACTCAGAATAACAATACCATGACTATGAATATGCATGATATGCAAATTTGAAACACCTCATGCCCTCCTATTATTATCATAAACACCCACATATTAAGTTAGCATAGCAAGGGTTAGTTAACCATGAGCAAAATAGCTCACATTAGTCACAGATATCAGAATCAGCATCTCAATTTACATCCAAATATCACATTTCCATGACAACCCTGACTTCATCTCTTCATCACTGGTGTTACACAAATTATTAATGATAAATCTCGCTTCGCACTCTGGGCTAATATTGAAGTTAAACATTTCCAGTTTCATGTCACCTTCCTTCCTGCTAATTTGCATATCCTCCCGTGATTGGTGAGAGCCTGTTTTGTGACATCACAAGCTCAAGTGGAGACGATATATAGCTCCGCCCCAAATCAGTTTTACACAGAGACATTCTTTTGTACAGACTTAACCATAACATCCAAACCTATGCAATCAGAGTGAGCTTTAACGAGAAGTTTAATCATTTATAGAGTTCAGAGTGACGACGTGTTGATTATATTTGTTTTAATGATGTGAAAGTTGACTAATTTATTGGGACATGATTCAGAAAACTTAATAATACAGTAATATTTACTGTAACATCCATAATTACTATTATGAAGACTGAAATGATGTCATTTTAATGAATTATTTCTGCATTTTGTATGTTTATGACAAGGTAAATGTCATGTAGCTAATTTTTAAATCCTGGAATAAAATTCTAGTGATTAGTACCGAAATATTTTAGGAAATTTTCCAGAAAGTTCGCAAAAGAAATTGAAAACATTTCCGTAAACTATTGTTCTGTTAAAGATTCAAAAGAAAAGTAACATTCAGATGTAATCAAACGATTTTATTCCATTATTTCAATAATAAGATCAACATCCCAAATTTCAGATGTAAAATTCACAGATGTAACTGTGTCAGTGTGTGATTAGCGTGCTAACCCTCTCCGCTGTGTTTACGTCGAGTTCAGGATGGAGCGGATTTCACGGCTCTGAGCTCGACGTCGCTGGAACGATACGCAGCATTACTGCACTGACAGCTTCATAAAAATCTTTATTGGACAGGTTTATTAGAAATGATGAAAGACTGGGAGAGGACACTCTGTGTGTGTGTGTGTGTGTGTGTGTGTGTGTGTGTGTGTGAGCTTGTGAACTGCATCTGAAAAAAAAATAGTGATACAGTCGAATCCGATATAATACACACTTTATTGGTGTAAGGAGCTCAATAACACACTCAAATTTACACTCTTACATTTAATAATTTCCTGCCAAACAAATGTTTTATATAAAATATTTCAGTAAAAACAGAAAAAATAAATTATAAATAAAATTCAGCACAAATAGCACAAGGCATAGTGAAACAGCAATGCAAATATATCAAGGAACAAGTAAACTAATAAATAATGAAAATAAATGCTTTAATAAACTTTTCAAAAAAAAATGCAATAAATA
>JAPEKL010000027.1:1155502-1172026 GCA_028877455.1 Bagre pinnimaculatus | reverse complement strand
TCTCCCTGTGTCCGCGTGGGTTTCCTCCGGGTGCTCCGGTTTCCCCCACAGTCCAAAGACATGCAGGTTAGGTTAACATGGAGCAGCCGTCAGCTGAGTTTGGGCTCAAGAGCCCTTGAGTGAGGCACCGAACCCCCAACTGCTCCCCAGGCACTGTAGAAGAAATACAGCTGCCCACTGCTCTGGGTGTGTATGTGCGCTCACTGTCTCAGATGCGTTAAACGCAGAGCTTAAATTCCACTGTGTTTAAGTCTGTGTTTGAGTGTACGTGTGATAAATAAAGGCTTCTTGGCTTCTTTTGTCCCAGATCACTTCACTTTTCAGGGTTTGATCGACATCATCATCCCACAGACGTCACGGCTGAGTCCAGGAAACACAGTCTTTCATCTTCAGTAACGCAATATAAAAGAATAAAGCACTCAGAGATTTTAATTACACTTCCCACTGTTTTTTCTTGTAAATTTGTGACGTAATAATCTTGGGGAGAATATATGAATATTACACACACACACACACACACACCCAGTGACCCTATTATACCATCGTACATCAGGGACCATTACTTAAAAAATCTAAATCAATCAATCAGTCCTGTTTTTCTGGAATTTTCCGTCATCGAGCAGTGACTTTTTCAGCTTCTGAATGTTTTTGTGAAAAATAAATTGTCCCTTTATTGGAAACAGAGTAAACCTTCAGGACACATTTGCTGTCTGATGCAGTGACAGCTTTAGCTACGAGTTTAACAACGAGAAGGTAAACATTTGTTGGTGAAATGAAGGGAGGCATAAAATATAATTTAATCTTTACGTTTGATAAGTGATGAAATATAAACATTTTTGGTCGTGCACTCAGACTTTAGGACTTGACTGTATATGTGGACAATTTACACACACACACACACACACACACACACACACAGAAGGTCTCCAGTGTATGAGATGTCCCCTGTCTTGTATGTCACCTTGTCTTATCTCCTGCAGTATTGAACAGTTGCTAAGCTTCTTTAGTTTAGCAACGTGTCTGACGGAGAGACGTTCTGTCTGACAGAATAAACCCCTCACTTTACTCAGCTGTAAATTCACACCGACACGGAAAATCTTTCTGTAATAGCAGTCTGATTCCACAACTGCGGTGCCATTTAGGTGCAAAAACTCTGAAACTTTCATTTTTCAACACCAGTTTTAAGAAACGTGCATTTAACTTTTACAAATATGTGTCAAACCTTTCAGACAGTATCTTGATTTTATACGATTTCTTTGGTCTTAAATCGGTCACAGGGTTTAAGAGTTGGGTTTTTTCACCCAGAGAATTAAAAATTAAAAAAAAATGTGGTTCACAATCGTCCATGCAGATGATATAATGACAGTAATTTAATAATTGATTTGAAATGTACTCTAATGGAAGTAAATTAAAGCTCTGAGTAATGTAACAGAGTTGAGCTTTCGAAGTGACGTCGCCAATCAGTATCACAATGCCATGAATGTGCAAAATAAATAATTTAATTTAATTTTAGAGAAGCTTTTTTTACTTTTCTTCTTCCTGAGCTCGTCTAGCCGGTCAGATGATGCAACTTCCTGTTATGGAACATAACACACATTGTGTAGCAGCGTGTGTTTGGGTAACCGGTTCAGGGTCGAGTTAAAAAGTAAATGTTTTTCGACTAAAATGGGCGACTCATGGAAACGCACAGGATGGTCATGTTTATAAAAATGTAAAAAATGCACAAATAACACACTTTTTGAAATATTTCAGTGATTATATTTTGAGGTACAGGGTATAGAACTGTGCTGGGACGTACTTTCTGTTTACGTGATTTTAATAAAGTTTTGTGAAAGTCTCTGAAATGTGCACACAGGCTTTACATTACATAATGGAGTTACTGGATCATCCACATCCACTGAAATACAGGAAATAAAAGATCTCAGAGGAAGTGAAGATCTTAAATAAAGGGAAAAATCTGTTAATAGAATTAGACGATGTCAAGCTTGAAATTAGTTTTTAAAAACTCAAAATCGTCTTAGTTGTCTTTAACATTTGTGTAAAACAATCTAATAAAGAGTCTAATTCATCTGTTCTTACTTGTGAAGATGTCGCGGCTGCTTCGCTGCAGCGTCAGAAGCAGAAAAGCTGTACGGTAAATATTGCATTGCAGTACAACTTTAATTTTTAACAACAAAACCAAGCTGAGGAAAAGAAGTGCAAAGACCCACAGTGCTAAATGATCTGCGGTGGAAAAGGAGACAGAAAAGCAATCAAAAATGGATGTAGGTTCATTAGTCAGGTCTCTGAAGTCGTCTGTTTCTCATATACTGCGTTTATTACAGCGAGGCCCGGAAAGAAAAGCAGCTGTAAATGACCTCGGTGCTTTCTCTGTTCTCAGCGGACACTAAACTTCTCTTCATGGCAGTTTTTTTTAACATTGATGAAATCTCAGACACACCAAATTGGCACTTAAACTCAACACTTCATCCCATTTATCATTGAGAGCGTTTGTTCTGACAGCGTTGGAATTAGTTTTAATTCTTCATTCGTTCATCCAGCTCTCTTCTAACGAACTTTACTCCAGTGATAAACGAAGGACTAACAGAACCAAGGTGTTTAAGACAAAGGTGAGGAGTAAACCATGAGAAGGAGGAAGAGGGGAAGTCGGTGTAAGATCATTAAAAATAAAAACCCACCATAATAATCAGAGTTCAGGGACTGGAACTGAGAAGCAGGAAGAGAAGAAGCTGAACGCTCTCTGCTGAAATAAACATCACAAACCAGGAGAGGTTTCGGGTTCTTATTGGGCTTTAATGTGGTTCGTCCACTCTGATCTCTAATAGTGTTTTAATGAACTACATTGTTCCACAGTCATCTAATTCATGCAGTGAAGGCCCTTCTTATGGGACGGAGATTCTGGTGGAATTTAATAACAGATTTTAAAAGAAGATTAAGGAATCTGATGGAAACCATTAGAGCTTTTAACCAGCAGCAGAACGAGAATCTAGAAGAGGCAGGAAAGCAGAAAACAGCGCAGTTGAGTTCTGGACTCTGATTGGTCGTCAGCTGTTGATTAAGTCTCTCTAACAGCAGCTCTGATAGTAGTGCAGGTTTACATTAATTAATTCACTTGTTCTGGTTTCTAAAGTAACAGCAGCTCATTCACAGGGGCGTGTCCAGCAGACATTATGATAAACTGATTAAAAAACAATCGTTGATGTGGTGAAGGTTTCTGTGTGGTCTCTGTAAGGAGTCTCCAGTGTGAGCGCTGTGTATCAGTCAGAGGGGAAGCTGGAGCTGACGTCTTCAGGACAGAGGAGTTTACGCTTCTTCCTCTTCTTCTTTACAGTTTCTCAAGAACATGAGGGAACAAACTGCAATTTTTTTTAAATCTTATTAATTTGAAGAGAGAATAAAGAGAGCCTGGTGACGGAGTGACTGAGAATGAATAATAAATAGCAATAGTCAGTACGTTGCTGTGGTGTAAGAGGAATAAAACACTCAGGGATGCACTGTTAGAGGAAAATAATCACCTTCAGAGTGGAACAGTAACTCAGCATCATCTCTCTCTCTCACACACACACACACACACACACACACACACACACACACAGTGCTTATGACGTTATTAGAACACGGTCTGAAATCAGTGTCAGTGTGAATTTACGGTTTCTCCTGTCTGATGTCTCTGAAATGTTGATTGATTTTTTTTCCACGTTCTCCATGTTGTTTATCCCTCAGTGTCTGAGTTGTGAGATGTGTGTGTGTGTGTGTGTGTGTGTGTGTGTGTGTGTGTGTGTGTGTGTGTGTGTAAAACGTGTGCTATTGTATCTCTTTAGACAGTTGTCCCGGTCTGTGTAACGGTAACGGTCGGTGTGTTCTGGATCAGAACGGTTGGCACTGTTTCTGCCAGCCCGGGTGGAGAGGAACAGGATGTGATGTTGCCATGGAAACCGTTTGCTCTGACAGAAAAGACAACGAAGGAGGTGAGGTCTGATATGAATTTTAGAAACGGCTCTCGCTCACTCGCGTTCACTTGCTGGGTTTCCTTTTAGCACTTTGATTTCCTCTTATAAATTTGCATATCAGATGTGATTGGCTGAAAAGGAGTTTATTTAGTGACATCACAATTGAGCTCATATATAGCTCCACCCCTTAAATTAGATTTATACAGAAGTCTTTAGAATGTGAATTTAGGAAAATTTGAGAATTCGTTGATTCGGCGTCCAAACTGTAAATCGAATGCCAACAGGAAACACTGACCATATAAGGAAGGTTCTGAGAGGAACAGGAGTATGAAGGGTCAAAAAAGAATAATTTCAGAAATGATGACTAATTTATATTTAATTTTATTTAATAAATTTATATTAATTTCATAGATAGTTTTGTTTAATTTTTATTTAATTGTTCTGATTTGCATATTTATTAAAATTTAAATTAGCGTTAAAACAAACAAAAAAATCTAACACAAGCTATATATTTGGTCGTGACTCTAGAACCTGTTCTGATTCTGGCTCTGCTACATTCTAGTTCTTGTTCTTGTTGTTTGGATCCTGATTCTGTTCAAACATTGTTCTGTTTTTAGTTTTTATTCTGATTCTGGTTCTGGTTCCTGTTTAGATTTTTCTGGTTCTCATTCTTGTTTAGTCTCATTCTGTTTGCTGTTCTGTTCCTGGCTGTGGTTCTAGTTCATGTTCTGTTTCTACTGCTTGTGTGGTTCATGCTGTGGTGTTGGGTTCTGTTCTAATTTTAGTTCTGCTCCAGTTTTGTTCCTAGTGTTTGTGGTTCTGCTCGGGTTCTGGCTCTAATTATGTGAAGTTTTAGTTCTAGAGTTAGTTCCCTGGTTTTAGTGTTGTTTTGTTTTCTTTTCTACTCTGGTTCCAGTACGAGGAACTGAAAAAGCTCAAATGAATAAAAAGACTTTAATCATTATTACTATTTAAATTGTAATATGAATGGATGTTATCATGTTTATTAATTATTATGAATTTATTTTCCTGCTGTGTGAAACAGACGGTCTGATGGACTGCATGGATCCAGACTGCTGCATACACACGTCCTGTCAGGAACAGATTTACTGCCTTGGAGCACCTGACCCTAAAACCACGACCCCTCAGCGACCTTTAACCCCCACCATGACCTTTTATGAGAGAGTCAGCTTCCTGATTGCAGCAGGAGGAACTCAGCGACTTCCTGCAGAAAATCCGTTTAACAGCAGGTCGGAATCCGATCGGTTTCCTGCCTCCCGGTGTTTAAATAGCTTAGCTTTCACTGGCTAGGTTAGTTTTTAGATGGAAATAATAAAGGAAGAAACTAAATTTCTTTTAGGGGGAGAAATGGTGAAGGAGAAAAGAAAGAAAGTTAATTTTGTGTGTGTGTGTGTTTTAGTCTGGTGTCTGTGGTTCGAGGTCAGGTGATCACGGAGGACGGGACGCCTCTGATCGGAGTGAACGTCTCACTGCTGCACGACACAGAACATGGATACACCATCACACGCCAGGACGGCATGTCAGTGTGTACACACACACACACACACACACACACACACACACACACACACACACACACACACACACACACAGAGAGAGAGAGGGAGTAGGGAACTGGAAGTAGTGAGTTGGGAATTGGGAGTAAGGAATAGTAATTAGAGAATAAAGAGTTGGAATTATGGCATAGGGGATAGTGAATAGGGAATACTGAGTAGAGAACAGGGAGTAGGGATTGGGAAACCGGGTGTAGGGAGTAGGGAAGAGGGATTATGGAATTTTGGGTAAGAAATAAGGAGTAGAGAATAGGGAGTAGGGAATAGTGAATAGGCAATACGGAGTAGAGAATAGGGAGTAAGGAATAGATCGTAGGGAGTAGGGAACAGGGATTAGAGGGTAGGGAATATGGAGCAGTGAATAAGGAGGTCGGAATAAAGAATAGGGAACAGGGAGTAGGGAATAAGGAATAGTGATTAGAGAATAAGGAGTAGGAATTATGGAGTAGGGAATAAGGAATTGGGAACAGGATGCAGGGAATAAGGAGTATGGATTATGGAGTAGGGCATAGGGAGCAGGGAATAAGGAGTAGAGAATAGGGAATCGTCACTGAGTCAAAAAGAGACATTTTAACAATCCTGAATCCTGTGTCCTGATTTAGTTCTAGTTTTAGTTCCGATTCTCATTCAAGTGCTGATCTGGTTCTGGTTCTGGTACACATTCTTCATGTTCTACTTTGGTTCCAGTACTAGTGACTGGTTCTGCTTCTTGTTTTAAAGTTGCAGTATGCTGTTGTCTGGATGTGTTTCAGGTTTGATCTGTTGGTGAACGGCGGCTTGTCTGTGACTCTGAGTTTCACTCGCGCTCCGTTTCCCACAATGCACCACTCTGTGTGGTTGCCATGGCGAGTATTTTACGTGATGAACCAATTGGTGATGAGGCGGGAAGAAAAGGACACACCCAAATGTGAACTTAATGGTCTTGTAAGACCCACCCCACAAATTGTGACATCACCACTATCAACCTTTTACAGCTCCACCCCCGAGGCCACGCCCATCATACCTGAGACACAGGTGAGTTTTAGTTACTTCAGCGAAGCTGGTCATGTGATTTTGGTTCCTGTTTAGATTTTTGCTCTAGTTCTCATCTTCATTTTTCTTAAGTTCTTGATTTACAGTAGTTCTTTCTGTCCAAGTTCTAGTTGTTCTGGTCGTTCTGATTCTAGATCAAGTTCTGGTTTTGATCGTGGTTGCTGTATTAGTTTGAGCACACATTTTAATTTTTAAGATGAGTTTTATTTCTGCTTTTAGATTTGAGTTTGTTTTAATTTTGGTTCTGATTATAGCTAAAGTTCTGGTTCTCGTTATTGTGCAAGATTTGATCTCGTTCTTTAGATTTCGATTTTTAGTTTTGATTCTGGTTCTAGTTTTAATTATCGTTCTGCTCTCATCCCTGTTCATGTTCTGCTTGCAGTTCTGTTCCTAGTTCTGGTTCATATTCTTTACCTGTATCTGGGTTGTGTTCTTGTATTGGGTTCTGTTCGAGTGTTTTAGTTTTAGTTCTGCTTCTAGTTTTCTTTCTAGCTTCTGGATCTGATCCTATCTCTAGTTTTGGATGCAGTTCTGGTTCCTGTTCTGAACTGAGTTTTTATTAAAGTAGAGTTTTTGGTTCCGTTCATAGTTCCCTAGCTCTGGTTGTCATTTTTTTTTTGGTTATAATTCTAAATCTAATTCATGTTTATATTCTGTTTGCTGTTCTATTACTTTTGGCTCATGTTCTGGTCTTCAGCTTGGTTTCACTGAGGACTTTTGGGTTTAGTTCTGATTTCTATAATGATTATTGTTTTGCTAGAAAATTAATTAGAATGAGAATCAGAGGAGTAACTAGAACCAATCATTTCTGAATGTTATTCTAGTTATTTCTCTGGTTCTGCTGGTGATCAACATTCCTTTTCTAATTAAAAAAAAAGGAGACTTGGAACTGGAGGACATTTGGTGTGGACTGAATGAGGAAGGAAGTAAACCAGAAGGTTCTTTGAGAAATGTGTTGTTTTCCTAATTGAGTCTGGAGAAGGGAACGGGACGTATAGGAAGTCATATTTCTAACACACAGACCGTGGTTCTCTAGGTTCTCCACGAGCAGACGGCCATCCCCGGCAGCGATCTGAACCTGGTGTATCTCAGCTCTCGGGCGTTCTCGTACAAACCTGTCCTGAAAGTGATCATGACCGAGTCAGTCATTCCCTTTGGCCTCGCTAAAGTGCACTTGATGGTGGCTGTGGAGGGACGAATGTTCCAGAAGGAGTTTCCAGCGACTCCAAGACTCTCTTTCACGTTCATCTGGGATAAAACCGACGCTTACGGACAAAAAGTCTACGGCCTGGCAGAGGCTGTGGGTGAGTCATTAAAACGTCTTTACTTTACTACAAATCATTTTATTTCTCAAACTGGATTCTGTCCTGAAGCTGAGTCAGTCATGTGATCCACTAAACTCCCATCACTGACTGTCAGGAGTGACCACGTTACCCAACTAACTGCTGGTTAAACTCATCATTCATCCACCAAAACTCAAACAAAGAATGGGTTTTTGCTTTTTGTATTTAATGACGTGAATTAAATAACAAAATCAAAAATTCAACCTTGCACTTAAAATTTATTAAAAATTTGCATTTACTCAAGGGCCTAGTTTAGTTTTCTTCAAGGGTTCTTTAAGGGTTTACTGAATAATTAACGGTTGTAATCTTCTCAAAAAAAAAACCAGTTCTACGCAGAACGATTTCTAGTGTGAAAACAGTTTGTGAGGTTCTCCAGAGAACCCGAGGGAGTTTTTGGGGGTTTTTTCCACACAGAGATTGAAACGAATAATAAGCAAAGGACTAAAATGTGAGTAAAGAAATTAAATATGAGAAATATTCTTATTATTGTTGCTGTAAATTAATAAACAAACAAACAAAACAGATAGATAGATAGATAGATTTATTTCATTTTTTGAACCAAAGACTAAGATGAATTATAAAGCAGCTGTAAAAATAAATACTTAAATTATTTATTAAGGTATAAGGCGTCTAAAAGTGTTGGTGTCTGAAGTTTGCATCTTGAAATTAGTTTTATAGTTTTATCCTGATCTCATGATTGATTAAATTTGCTGATGGTCAAATGAATAAATAAATAAATACAACTTGATTTGTATTGTGCAGTGTTTTTTTTTAAATATATTTATGCACTGTAATATATTTACGGTGTAAATCTCGGTATTGTTAGCGATAGCTAGCTGTAGTTGTTAGCTGAAGGCGCTCTTTGTTCGTGGTTTTGTGCGTGTGTAAGCACTCCACGGCCTCTTTCCGGCGCAGCCTGACACGGAGCAGCAGCATGGTCATAAATAAAGCTCCAAAGAGCCGTGCTTTCAGAGACCACCTGTTTGTGGATCGGCCTGTTTGCATGTGTAATTAGTCTGCAACTGAAGCGGAACGAGCTGTGCAGAACCACGGAAGGTCGCAGGACGATATTTTATCATCTCGCTGCTGCAAAGCGACGGGGGAAAGAACAATCACATCTCTCGCCTCAGGCCAAGCGAGATTAATTAGAACAAGAAACAAAAGAGTTACACACCAAACTGCAGAGCTCAGAAACGCAGGCGGGTCTGAACACTCACTAAACACACGCCAGTGACCGCCGCCACAGAACCTACCATTACATATAGAAAGAGTGTGTGTGTGTGTGTGTGAGTACAGAATCGAGCTGTTCACGAGGACATTTGTTTGTATCCCGGCTGTATGGGGTTCAGTGAGGACGCCGTGCTGATGGACAGCACACACTGATCTGTAGCCAGGCGTGAAAATTACACCATCATCCATCACAAAAGTTCCCCAGAGTTCACTGACCTACAGAACGTTCTCCAACATGGCCGAGATGGAGGAGGAACTCGTGCACGCTGGCTGTGTTTGATAGTTCAGGCAGAAATGGTCTCACAAGTCTTTCTGTATTTCATGTTATTTTTGAAATTATTTGTTCAATTTGTTATTTCCTTCCAGAGGCCTGGGACAGGAAAAGAAATGAGCCGTGATGCAAAACATGCACACACAAGTAAAACGAATAAATATTTCAGATTCTGATGAAATGTTTCTGAAATTGTTTTTGAAAACAAGCCCTGAGATTTCTTCAGTTGCTTCAGGGTTCTGTGTGGAACCCTACAGCAAAGCAACAAAGGGGGGTTGATGATTTTTATTTGTTTTTTTACCGATCATAAATGATTACAAGTAGAACCCTTTAAGAACCTTACCCATACACGCGCACACAAAAAAAAAAGAAGACGAAAAAACAAAGCAGCCATAAGGATTCTTCAGTTGTTCCTGTGGGGGAATTCTAAAGGTTCATAAAGAATGTTTGCTTAAAACATGAAAACCTTAAGGTGTTATTGGCTACCCATCTGCTAAAGGTTCTATGTGGAACTGTATAAAAATGTTCTCCTATCAATAAGAGTTCACCATTTTTGGAAGCTTAGAACCCTCATTTATCCAACAAATCACTGAAGAACACACTTTTCTCAGCATGTGTGCCTTCAAATATTTGGCATCTTAATGGACTTCGAGTTGTGCCTCTGATGCTCCTTTTCGACCAGCAGGGAATGGGTTCTGTTCTTGTTCGCGCAGCAGATTATGAACCGTTCAGAGCATTTCAACCAAAAATAAATTGGGTCAGAATATAGCTGGTTTTTCCAATGTGGGCGTGTCATTAGTTTGGAGAGGAAGTGGAGAGCAGTGATGGAGAACAGAACAGAAAAGGAAACATCTACAGAAAAAAATGGACCTAAAACAAATATCTGCGAAAACAGAACAAAAGCTCAGAGGTTATCAGCGCGATCCGCCATCTTGCTGCTACTGTTTACTCCCACTGTGCCACGCCCCCCGTTCATCACGCACCCTTGATTACAAAACGTGGGCCGGTTCTCTCACTGGCACCAAGGTTCAAAGAATCCTGAATGGAACCAGTTCAAGAACCCAGTCCCTGTTGGTCAAAAAGGGGGAAGAGTGATCCTGTAAAGGTTCTCTGTAGAACACAACAGTGTGTTTCCAGAAAGGATCCAAACACAACTATGTTTAGAAGCTACAAACCCTCAGTTTAGTAGAACACTTTTTTTTTAAGCAAAGAAACTAATTATCTGAAGAACTCTCTATTTTCTAAGAATTTTAATGCCAAAATGAACATTTCAGGGTTCTTTCTTTGTCCATCTAAGGAACCTTAGAGGTTCTCTGTAAAAAGATTGTAAGAGTTTGTGTATTAAATTACTACCTAGAACCTGACAGGAGTTTCACCTTCTTAGTCCTTGGCTCCATTTTATTAAAAATAAAAGGTTATTTAAGGGTTCTTTAAGCATTTATTGGATTTCTAGCCTCTTAAAAACACGGAAAGCTTTCTGATAGTAAAATGTTTTATTGTCAGGTTCTTCAGAGAAGCTTTTAATTTTGGCCCAAAGTGAAGCAGAGTGCTGTCACCACTTCAAAGTTGATTATTTTTCAAGAACCAGAAACATATCGAAGCAGAAAGATTTTTTTTGTGTGTTTTCGCATCAGTGTCTGTGGGCTTCGAGTACGAGTCGTGTTTGAACATGGTTCTCTGGGAAAGGAGACGTTCCACACTGCAGGGGTTTGAACTCGATGCCTCCAACATGGGCAGCTGGACGCTGGATAAACATCACATCCTGGACCTGCAGAATGGTGAGATGTTTCTTCATTTCGCCCTGGTGACTTTATGCTTTGTTCTTTGGCAGCGTTTGGGACGTTGTTTCTAGCGAGGTCGCGGTCGAGCTGCTCCGAGGTCAACTCCATGGTTTAACCATGAATATTCAGGCAATTGTAAAAAAAAATTACCTGCTTCCTCATTTGCATATGATAGAGCCGCGGATAATGGCTCAGAGTAATGGACGATTAAATGAAGTTCCTTGGCGCAGTGTGCAGAATCAGAAGAACGCTTGCTCTCGTTATGGTCCAGCCTGATTTGGATGAATGAACTTTGCTTAGTTTATTAAGTACAAAATGCTGACTGAGAAATACGGTGATAAAATTTTATTCTTGCTGGACCACTGCTGAGGTTTTCACCATATGCTAATTACACTCATTTTTCTGGCCTGCTAGCAGTGAGTCAGAGCAAATGGACTCCCTCTGAGGTTCTTCATCAGTTCAACTAAATGATGGAAACTTTCCTGACATTTAAAGTCCTGTCTCTGACACTTGTTCATGTTCTTCTAAAGCTTTATGGATGGTAATGCACGGAGAAGATCAGTGAATGAAGCTAAATCCTGGCTCGTGATTAGTCAACGTCCAGTTCTTCTCAGAGTGGACAGAAATCCTTAGTTTGTCTCGAGAAAAAGATTCCCAAATCCTAGATCATCTCTGGATTCTTTGTGCAGTATGGTTCCTTACAGGTGTTCTTTTTTTTTTTTTTTTTGGATGCTTAATGCACCTAAATTTATAAATGGATTCCAAAAAGGGTTGTGTATCGAACTGTCAAGGGTTTCTCCATTAGACGAACCAAAGAACCTCATTTTTTTTTTGCTCAGAGTAAAAACAACCACCAGTTCATACACCACCACTGGGTGGAACCTCTTTAGACCATCAGATGCTTTTAAAATGTGTCATGGGAAGACACCAAGGGTGCACAGTCCAGCCGTAACACCACACCACACCACACCACACCCCCACTCTGTTTAGGATCGGTTCATTCCAGGGTGAAAACTTTCTTCACTGCCTCAACATGTTCTAAATGGATGACTCTTCTAAAGGAAGTTCTGAGAGTGTAGATGGAGTTTGAAGCTTGGATGATGGTTTTCAGTTTCTCACTGAGAGTCGATTTGCCTGTGTTGCCTCATGTTTATAAAATGGACACTTCACCCCAGTTTTCTGCCCTTACGATGCAGCCGGCTCTCATCCTGCAGGATGAAGGCCAACTGATGCGTCTGTAAAGGCTCCAAAGGCAACGACACACTCACTGCCCTGTTTTGTATACATGAGGTCATAAATACCCCTGAATAAATGCTGTACTGTTTACTAAAACAGACCCGTGTTATTCAATTTGCGTTTAGATCCGTGTATTCGCCTGTAATCGTGATCGCCGGTGCTGAAACAAGGATTTAAATCCTGTTATTTACCAAAATGAGGGTGTGAAAGAGGAGCAGTGTGTTCTGCTCGTCCTAGAAAGTACAGCACACATGATGTACACGATAAACCCTGATATTGTGCTGTTGTCCTTGGGGTTTTACGATTATCTCGCTTTATGTCTCCCGTCTCACCACTTTACAGAGATATTAACCTTCACGTTGTGTTCATGAGTGAAACCCAGTCCCACAGAACCAGGGCAGCTCTTTAGATTTTATAGCAATACAAGTGGAACACTTATTGTAAAAAGCCCCAATTGGTTTTCTTCTTACAGTGAAAAATAATCCACAGAGTTGGAATAAAAGCGCTGGTGTTTCCATGGAAACGATCATGTTCTTATTCCAAACGCAAGCTTGTTTTGAGGGCTGAAAATACTCAGACAAACCAAGTCACATGACTTCCTCGCATAACGCTCCATCATCAGACTCCAATTAATTCCGATTTCTTGCTAACCGCTGTCAATCACTGCCATGTGATGTCATGTGATTGGTGTGCACCTCTGACTCCGCCCACTCGTGTCTTGTGTACCGCTGGAAAAACCCAATCCAGATTCACACTAGACCGAAAAATCTCTCTTCTCAGTTCCACAAAACAAGTTCACTCAATAACTCGAGCTTATTCCTGATATTAACCCTGCCCTGTCGCTATGGCAACATGTTCTTTTGTGCAAAACTAGCTTAGCTGTGTTAATTCAGTTAACATGCTACGCGATGTTGTGGTTTCGCTGAACTGAAACCATACTCACAAACAATGTTTTAACACAATATGATCATAAAGTAATTTGTTTCCATTTCTAATATTTAAAATATGATGAAAAAAGCTCATGAAAAGGTGCAAAATCTTGCGAGGGTCAGCTGGCAGACTTCACACCCAGGAACAAAATAATAAAAATGCTTTCAGCATCACAGCTTCTGTAGCAGATCAGTATGAAGATGTGACGTATGATTTTGTGTATTTCATAAAGTCTTACTTTTTTTGTGAATAAACAAATGCAATAATGATAAAAAATCAACAGCTCTGATGAAAACTGAGCTCTGAACATCACCTTCACAAACAACATCCATTTTAATTAATGTTTTATTACACCTTGTTTTTCTAAGCTTAAAATAAAATAAAATAAGACAGAATGATTGTTTTATACTGTGTGCACATATTTTAAAAAATCATATCAAGTAAAAAATATAATTGTATAGAAACGAGTTCATGTACAGGAGTAATTTCTTTCTTGTGTTTTGAAGTCGTACTCTGGAGGTTTCGTATCAGCTACACGTGAGCCTTGGCTCTGTTATACTCGCTGAAGTGACACTGATATAGAAATAAATCTAATAGAGAAGACGGTGATTTACTGAGCATCTGCACTCCTAATCTCTTTAAATCCTGATTTTGTGATTCACAGAAACGACACGTTCACAGCACCGGTGTGTAAATCTGCTCTGTCTGACTGATATAAATTACATGAAGGCTTTAACATATGAACATATCAACCTTAACTCCCCGCGCTGCTGTACTTCAGAGCCCTGACACAGGAATAAAGGACAGAATAATAAAAAAACCCTGAGCTGCCAGCTCTCACTGTTGTAATTAATTTGCCAAAAGCAGTGCGTGTGTTTGACAATCCCATTTGTCTCAGCAGCTGATAATGTAAAGACACTCAGCCGACTGAACGCAGTGTGGATTACACGTCTGATCACTGAACAACCACTTTCTGTGTGTGTGTGTGTGTAAGAGACATTTATCTACCTGAGCCTTCATGACCTATTTTACAGAAATAGACACTTAGCCCTGATAAACACACCAACAGAGCTTTATGTATTTTAGGTTTGTGGGGATTAAAATGAAGATGAATAAATATTGCAAATGTGGTTAATGCCTATAATATAAATACAAATACCTGAATGCCAGCCCTGTGATGACCTGGCGACTTGTTCAGGGTGAACCCTGCCTCTCACCCATAGTCAGCTGGGATAGGCTCCAGCTCGCCTGCGACCCTGCACAGGATAAGCGGTTACAGATGATGGATGGATGGATACCTGAATGCCTGCATTTTCACCTAGTCGTGCAAGTGAACATTGTGTTTAGGAAGCAAACCCATGATGTTGGGATCAGACATGCTTGGACCCCAAATAAAAAGTGAAAAAAATAAACTAATTCTGGCAAATGAAATATAAAATGTTTACGTTAAGACTCTAATCATAGTGACTGACGTTAAGCCTGGATGCTAAATGCTAAAATAATAATAATAATGACCTAAGAGCACTGACTAATCATTAATACTCATGGAGAAGCAGAGCGCTTAAATCAGAACCCAAGACATGAAAATGGAGCCATTATACGCTCCATTACAGACCCTCTGTTGTTTCTTTCCTTTCTATTATTTATCGCAGAGCTTCATACTTAAGAGGATATGGTAATGTATTGACCTGATTTTTGATGGCTTTGACCATACGATGTCCGTGTACCACCACAGGGAACCGGGTCGTAAGTGCGGGGCAGCGTATCTCATAAACGCCTGACCACCGGACAACAAAATCTGTATCTTTATTTCTTTAAGATAGATAGGTTTTATCTAGCTCTTATTTTTAATTTGATTTTTTTTAACAATGTGGGATTATTTACTGAAACATTTTATTCACAACACTTTCATGTAAAACGGGTTAAAACAGTTTTATGAGTCCATTCGCTTGTTGGACAGGTGACCATTTGTGTTGTGTAAGGGTGATAGACGGATGTGAGTACAGGAAGAGTTTTATTGAAAACACGCGAGCAAACAGATCCATAACGGAGACAAAACCAGGCAGTGGTGGAGTGAGGCCCAGACAGGATATCCGGGGATACAATACTCACAGTCCAAACACACAAACAGGGTCAAAACCAGAAAAGTGACACAAAATACAAGGCTTTCAGAAAGTGTGTGTGTTATTCAGAGTCCTTATATAAATGCCTGCGCTGTGATTGAGCTCTAATCAGGAACAGGTGCATGGGGATTAGTCCTAATGCTGCTGTGTGGATGTGAGAGATGAAACCAGACAGCTGTGTGGCGTACGGAGTGTGATATTGGATGGTAACTCTACAGTAGTGATGTGGTGTAAAGTGAAAGCGCTGGTGCACTGCTGTCCCCCAGGCACCCAGCAGAGTCACACCGTAATAAATGTGCTGGTGTTGTTTCTGGCGCACGGGATGCAGCGTCAGCGAAAGGAATAAATATGTATCGTAACTGCGATGCGTCTCTCATTATTGGTCTCACTGTCACAAGGCAATGCAGTGATTTACTGGGGTGAAAAACACGACACAATTCGATGGTTCATTCATGGTGCTGTAACATTATTCTATTCAGGGGGATTCTGTGCTCTTGCACAAATTATATTTTGCTCATAAACTCATCAGGAGCTCTGATTTTAGGCACTGACTAAATATATAATTTTAGAAGGAAAGAAACTTCCTTCTTTTCCATTTGGATAGAACTGAGGTTCTGGTTAAAAAAAAAAATTAATTAAAATAAAAAAAATTAAAAACCTACAATAAGATTTATAGACTATAATATCATTAACGGTGCAAATTATCAGTTTAGAAACATGAATAAGGCGTTCATAGCCAAAGTAAGATAGACGATGCTCACCCTGCCTGATGTTGAGGAACGAGTGCATGCTTTCAGAAGCTCTAGAACAGACGACTGTAATTAAATGTCTCTAAAGTTCCATATTAACTACTAAGTTCTACTTATGCTGCTTCAAGCTCTTCTACAACCCCGATTCCAAAAAAGTTGGGACAAAGTACAAATTGTAAATAAAAACTGAATGCAATGATGTGGAAGTTTCAAAATTCCATATTTTACTCAGAATAGAACATAGATGACATATCAAATGTTTAAACTGAGAAAATGTATCATTTAAAGAGAAAAATTAGGTGATT
>JAPEKL010000027.1:1086334-1100256 GCA_028877455.1 Bagre pinnimaculatus | reverse complement strand
CAGCTGGGATAGGCTCCAGCTCGCCTGTGACCCTGTAGAACAGGATAAAGCGGCTACAGATAATGAGATGAGATGAGATAAAGTTGATATTCTACGTTTCACCTCTGACCTTTAAACCTGCATCTGAGCCGACTCTTTTGAATGAGTCAGATAAAGGAGTCGACTCTTTCAGCTCCCAAACGGCTCAATTCTCTTTTTGTAAACCGGTCAGTCTGCATCAGATTGTTGCTCGTATTATGGTTGGAATTGTTTCATTACATCTCATTCTGCCTTTGAATAAACTATATATTGTTATTTTCCATTGCGTTTTCTAAAACTTTGCAAAGGGACTCGGAGTCTAATGGCTTCCTCATTCAGAGTCAAATACACGGCTCAGGATTCATACTGCCGAACAGCTCTGGTGCTGAACAAATAATTGATGGAAGAAGTATTATTGTTATTAATATGCAATAAAATAAAGATGGAAATTGCTGAAATCTATAACGAAGGAATGAGAAATAGGGGGGAAAGGCTCATATAATCGCAGCCCAAGGAACCGACGCATCGACTCATTCGGGAACGGCACAGCCTCAACAGCGCTGAAATGTCTGTGCAGTTCGGTTTCAGTAATCGTGTTTGTGTTCACATACTTGGAAAGCGATCCCGGCCTGTAAGTGGTGTGCATCAGTGCGGTTCGGAGGGACAGGGCCCCCGGGAAAACCCGCTACAGATCCGCGTGCGCCATGAAACACCAGCAGACTGTAAGATAACAAAACAATAAGCGCTTTATTATTCTGCATTCTGCACCACAACAATTACAGCAACGCACCGACACTCAACAACTCCCAATACAATCGCAAACTGCTTCCGCGGCCACTTCGCAATGCCCCGCCTTCTCCGGGTTTCCACCGAGTCACGCCTTCTTCCTCTGTTTATTGGCGGATCACGCCTCCTTGGTGCACACAGTACCGCCCCCTCCCCTACAGTACCGCCCCCTCCCCTACAGTACCGCCCCCTCCCCTGCTGTACCGCCCCCTCCCCTACTGTACCGCCCCCTCCTCTACTGTACCGCAGTGTGTGCAGGCACTGAGCAGACTAACTGAAGTTTAATAAGTCCCGCCTTCTGTGCAAGGATTCGCTAAGAGCGTCCCACCTTAGGCACTATGATTGGCTCGAACTGCACACATTTACCCGCAGCCAATTGGTCTGTTTAACAGTCGCTCACGTAACTGCGGAAGTGCTGGCTAAGCAGCTCACAAGCGAACTTTAAAATCAAATTCTCAAATTACAGTTTAGAAATCCAGCAGCAAAATAAATTAATAAGTAAATTATTGTCCTATACACTGAGGAGAATTCGTGGTTTGTAAAATTAAGCAGCAGAACACGTGTTCAGAGAGCTGAGCCCTCAGTGAGGGCGGTTTGTCCGCCATGTTGGAAAGGTCAGAGCACTTTAACATGGGCCGCCTGCAGTTACACAACAAAGAATACATCATTTATATACACAAAATATGCAATTTCTATTTAAATTTTCACTGAATATTCATGTTGTGTGAATTACGATTTTCAAAAAAATATCTTAGTGGTGTAGTTGAGGGAATAATAATAATAATAATAATAAAAAGCAGAGCATGCTCATAGTTTCCCCCCATTTGGTCATAATCATTTTGCACTTTAAGTAGAATCAGGTTTATACGCAGACAATGAAGCGTGGTTGCAATTATGACACATTTTAATGAAGGATAAAGTAACACAGAAGGTCCATCATCATCATCATCATCATCACAAAGCCACCAATCACGGTCATCTCACCTGTTCATTTCCTGAAATCTGCAATTTAATTTAAAAAAAATCACCCAGAATGGAAAAAAGTTTCACCACCAAATACAAAAAAAGAGAGAAAGAGAGAGAGAGAGAGAGACAGCAGATGAACTCACGGTCTCTCACACACGGTGCTACGAGGTCACTGAGATAGATAGATAGATAGATAGATAGATATAAGTATAAATGAATGTGTATATATGCGAATAGTGGATATATTCATACAGTATATATTGTGTGTCTATATATAGATTATTAGTACTGAAGTGTACCAGGCGTGTTGTTAGTTACAGGTTTAAATAGTGTTTATAGATGGAAGTAACGCTGATTCATCTGGAGTTTGTGTGCTATGAAGCTACATCGAGGTCATAAAGAGGAAGAAGTTCAGGAGATTCTGGGTCGGTCCCAAACGCTAATGTTCCTGTTTATTCGGTATTCATATTGTTAGCTGTTTAACTGCTCAGGTTACCATGACAACCAGCATCCTATCATGTTCAGATAATCTGGAGCGCTGTAATATTTCATGACCCTGCATGTCTTCCCCATTTCATTCATTCCAGTGTAAACAGAAACTTCCTCAGTACTCTGGATGAAAGTGATTTGGGGCGGAGTTTCGTATGTATGAGCCTTGATGTCACAAGTTAATCTCCACCAATCACGTCTTATATGCAAATGCTGAGAGGAAGATGATGACGTGGAACCCGGAAGCTTTTACTTCAGGAACGTGTGTGATGTGTTAGATATCGAGGGTTCAATGAGAAAATTAGAAAATCCAGGACGGAGAAGTAAATGATTAGCAAACGTGTTCGCATAGATTCTGAGCACATTAATTTTAGTTTCCATCTCCACGTGAAACAGGTTTAAACACATTTACAGAACAATTTAAGGAGAAAAAACAATCAATCCAGCTTTGCTAACACTCTCATCCCTTAAACCCTTGATGGGCAACTAAGGGAAGGAGGTTCAGAGAATGAAATGTGCAAATCAGACAGAACTGGTCCAAAAGAGCTTCTGGACTTATCAGCACTTTAGCCACATCTCTCTGCTCCAAATCTGCTTCATAATACGGTTCTGTTTTAAATGGAAAAATGTGAATTTACCATAAATATGTGAACAAATTTACTCAAAAGTATAACATCTAAGGGTTCATGTCGTGGCTCAGGTGGATAAGGTGCCATACCATAAATCTAGGGACCCAGGTTCGATTCCAACCCGAGGTCATTTCCCGATCCCTTCCTGCTCATTTCCTGTCTCTACATACTGTCCTATCCAATAAAGGTGCAAAAAGCCCCCAAAAAAGTATAATATCTAAATGAATTTTAAAGCACTTCAACATCACACTGTGGAGTTCAGGACGAGTTTCAGATCCATAATGGACCTTTTTTCGTAATATAATCATATTCTGGGTTTAGGAGAAAAGTCTGACCAACAGTGCACTCGATATCATAATTTCACCCAATAAACAGCCTGATTAGCACTGAACCGAGCAAAAAAATACAAAAACCTTATTTCAAATGGATTTTGTGCACTTTAACGTTAGCAACAGTTAAAGGTTCTGACTGCAAAGATGAATTCTGGGTAAAATGTTCTATGCCTGAGCGAGTTTGGAGATGCTTTGCTGCTGCACACACACACATTGTGTATCCTGTGTGTAAATGTTTTGCTGAGATAAAAAGCGTCCCGCATTTTACGATTCCGGAGATCGCCGAAGCAAGTGAGCAACAATACCATGTGACCACCACGGGGCATTTGATCTACTTTTAACCAAAACAAGTCGGCGTGGGCGAACATGGCGGGCTCAGCTAAAAGAAAAGGAAAGTCTGCCTAGTGAGAGCAACTGCAAGATAGAGCAAGGTTAGACAACATCATTTTTCTGGACAGATAACTAAATCATTCTAGCTAGCACTTAGCTATCTTAGCCTTAGAGTGCGTGAGCTTGACTCCACGGTAGCGGGTATGGCGTTACACACCTAATGTTTTGATCCTACACAGAAAGAAACAAGAACACAAAAGCAGGAACGGAGAAAAGATATAAATATTCGTCTTTTGTTTCACAGCTCTATTTGCAAATGTCAACCACAAATTACATCCCTGCGACTCAAAACCCTCTGAGGTCGATGCAGAGTCATGATGTTTTGTTGGTGGTGCCGCCATCTTGGTGTGACGCAGTTCCATAGTTATGCTAATTAGCTAAAGCTCCTCGCGTTCGGTTGCTTCCTGTTTGTGTTGGGCCGTACTGTTTACCTCAAGAGAACGGTCCCAAAACAGAGAACAGCGACCCTCAGGACATCAAAATGATCACATCCCGTTCATCCACATGATATTGTTCTTGGGAGACAGAGGAAAATCCCATGTTCAATCAAAAAAATGTCAAATTTTAGATGACTTTGCAGTCAGTACCTTTAAGTTTTGCTAGCGAGCTAAACAGCGGTATTATTTTAGCATTTGCTAATTTGGTGACATTTTCTAAATTGTCTCAGTTAAAGCATTTTAAATAGTTTCTTTTGAATCAAATGTTGTACTTTATTATTACTCATGTCTAAGTTATACAATCTTCAAATATGTTGTTTCATCAGTTTTGTTCGTGTTGCAGAGCGATTTTAGCTAGACATCACTGGTATGTTTTCAGATCCTAATGAGATATTTAGGTTAAATATAATCGCTATTTGTTCTTTATTTTGGTGAAATTTTCTGAAGCGAACGCCATCGAAGATCAGAACAACAATAGAACTATTAGACAGATACTTTCACTGTGATTGGCGTAAAGTGTAAACTTGAAGCTGCATTATCTGGAATATAGCTAGTGGTCCACTCTGTCATATACGCTAATCGCAAATTAGCTGATTAGCTAGCAGAATATTGGCTAATTATGCTGTTCTCATTGCTAGTAGCCTGATAAGAACACTTCTACAAAACCCTAGCATTTGGGACACGACCTGAGCCTTAAAATCAGCTGATAAATCTTTCCTCAAAGGGTCAAAGGTTATCCATAATTCACGGTTGATCATCCGAAACTCCGTCATGGAGCTAAAGACAATTTTCAGATGACAAACATGGACCGAGTTCAGTCACAACAGACAAATAAAACAAACTCTCTGTAAAACGAGAGTCCAGAAGGTTGTGGAATGCCAGAGTTTCAGCACTTTCACTGTCTCTGGCAAACGCGTCTGTGCCCTTATTCAGGGGTTTGGGGAGGGGGGGCACAGGGGTCAAAGGTTAACAGGAAGTGTGTCCTCAGGATTTGTTCTCGTCGTACATGTCCAAAGACATCTGAATATCCGGCAGCTCCATCTCACACACCACGCTGCGTGGAGATCCCGAGGTCCGGCCAAAAAAATGGCCACCTGCGAGAGAAAAGATGCAAAAAAAGGTTGAAATTTGTAGCAGAAATGAGGATTACACTTCAGAAGTGTGTTTTACATCAATGAGCTTTTTACTCCGACTCATACACAGTGATAAGAGAATATGAAAAGGCAAAGAAAAAAGAATCTAAACAAATAAATACTGCAGAAATGTAAAATGACTGAAAATAGAAAACTAAAATAGAAATATTCAATAAAATGTACTTTGTTTTATTTTTACTTATATTTGTTTTATGGTCTCATAAATAGTAACAACAGAATATGGACACGCAAAACAAATGTCAGAAATTACACAAAAAATAGTTTCACTGTTGTATAAAATAAACTAAGTGTTTTAATTTTTAAAAGAATTAATGTAAAAATGTAAAGATGCAATTAAAAGCAATCATTTACATAATAATAATAATGCCCTAGATTGGTAAGATTATAAAACCAATTATACAAATTTATTTAATTAAGTTTTAAATATTTAATGATAACAATTTGAGCATTTGAGTTATTAAACTATTTTCCTTTATTGATGATTTTTAAGAAAATAAAATCTTGACAAATTAAGGTTCATCATTAATATGAACACATCATTTAAATATGAAGTCGAAATAAACTACGATAATAAACTCTAATCTTTATCATCTGTGAGATTAGAAATCTGTACATTACCGACATTACAGACAAAATAATCATTTATCAACTTGGTGATGAAATGATAATTTTATAAAATTGGAATAATTACAATTGTTTTCTGTAAATGTCAGTAATTTAAATTTGTTTTTATGTCTTTGATGTTCATGATGCTGTTGTGAGTTATGTTTTACAGTTACAGTGCCAAAACTTATGAGCACAACTCGAGAGATTTAAATGTAACATCATGTTTATAATGTTTTAATGGGTGTGGCCAAATAGTTACCTCCAGTGAACTGAGTAGGCGGGGCTCAAGAACGTTTTGAATGTTAAAACAGACTGATTTTTTTTTTTAAATGATTCAGAAGCATCATGAGCACGTTAACCAGAAAATAATTATTTATGAAATTTATTTGATATTTTTGTTGTTTACGGAAAATTTGAAAAAATCAGATTCGGTAAATTCACAGAGGATTAAACAGGAAATTATCTCCAAATAATTCGCCTTTATTTTTGAATAATAAGAGAGTGTGCAAGTCAGCACGGAGCTCTGATAGACTGTACACCTGCTTATCTCTCTCTCTCTCTCTCTCTCTCTCTGTCCATCTCTCTGTATTTTCTTTACACGTGTGATTATTTATCCTGCAGCGAAATCAGCATCACTAACATCACACACAAACTTTCACTCAGTAAAGAGAGAAAAAAGTTCATTCATCAGGCTCGAAATCATTTTTTATTCCAATAGTGCAAATCAGTTTTACTCAAAACTCCATGAATAAAAAGAGATGAAGTAGTGTGTGTGTGTGTGTGTGTGTGTACTTTACATTTTTTAACTACAGCATTAAAACACACACCACAATAACAACCAAAATATGTTTTAAGGTAATAAAATGAAAATAAAGGAAGATGTGACCGAATCGAACCTTCAACAGAGGGATTAAACTTTTAAGTGAAGAAACAAAAACAAACAAACAAACAAAAACCCAACCCTGATCTTAGCAGAAGAACTTCAACTCAAAGCCACGGAAATCAGAGCTTAAGTCAGGAACTTCATGATCAGGATCTAAAAAGGTCTTCACGGACACTCCTTTATGATTTTATCATGTTTAATGTATAATTTATAATATTTATTTGTTTGATTTAACAGTTGTTTTATATGATGATGTGTTTGGGTTATTGTAAGTTTTAAAAAAATACAGACCTGAGGGAGGGGTAATATTCTGTGAAAAAACTACATTTCTGGAGATTAATGTATAAGAAAAAAAATCATTTATTTTTTTATAATCAAGGCACCAGATGACGTCACTTTGCAGCTCGGCTCGTCGTCGTCACACCACAGACGCCACGACTGAGCCGATCGCGCAATATAAACGAATAAAGTGTTAAGACATTTCAACTCCATTTCCCAGAATGCACTGCAGCCAGGAAGCGCGAGAGTTTTATCAACGTAAATTTATGACTTCATCATCTTGGAATTTCTGACCTTTTAATATCCAAATTTCTGAGTTTTTTTTTTCTCTTGTACATCTTCGGCTTTAATTTCAGAAATTCGGAATATTGCTCCCCTCCCCCAGCTAATATACAGATATATATTTTTACTACAATGGCCCTGATTCGCTGTCATGGCTTTACTTTTAGCTAAAAAGTTTTTAAAAAAAATAATGGGAATAAATCAATACAAAAGAATAAATGAAAGTAAAATGAAAATATACAACAGTGCAAGAGTTTGTTTTCTCTCTGAACTCCAGCCGAGCTCCTCACACGGAGCTGCAGGTTCTTCTTCATTCATCACAAACAAATTCTGGGAGAAAAAACCCAATAAATTATAAAAGACTCAATAATTCCTGAAACCCTTTAAGCCCAGTTCTGGAGCAGTATGAATCCGTGTGCTCTGTGTACGGAGAGTGTGGCGTGACCCGACCCGGCAGGTGGAGGGTTCATGTCCCTCTCAGGACTCAGAGACGTGGAATATTCAATTCATCGTAAATATAAACGACTCCAGTGACCCCGTGTGATCAGATTTAATAATCACGACACTTTCACTTTTAATAAATTGGATTTATCCGTTACTTTCGGCCATTTTCTGTCTTTTCTGACCTCTGCTTGTTTTCTGGACTCATTTACACCGTAGACAGTAAACGCAGCGAGTGAAGATCGAGTTCGGAATTCGGCTTAATTGTGTTTAAGGAGTTTAAATAATACGAAACACTGTACACTCTTTTTATATTTATATGTATGGTTGAGTTTTATATGAGGAATTTAAATGTATGAATTCCTGACCCAGGTGCGATTCACAGGGTTGCCAGATCTGTACAAAAGCTTTTACAATAGTCTCGTGTTATTACTCAATAATATTTACATCCATTTCAGTACTAAATTGTTGATGTCATTAATTTTAAGTGCCTTCATTAAACTGGTGCTCAGGTTCTTATGTGGATGGTGGGTTTTACTTTTTACTTCTTATTAACGACTTGAGAACGGCTTGTGTGCTGGATGTCAGGACGCAAAGATCCTCTTCACATGACGACGTACTGAACGCTGAGACGGAGACGGAGGTGAATTTCAGAGTGATTTGGGACGTGGAATGTTTTTGGTGTAACTCAAATGAAGAAAATCTTAATGTTGTGTTTGAAAAGTTAAAAAAAAAAAAAAAAAACACTTCATAACGCTGTACAAAGATACGAAAGTAAGACACTCAGAATGAAGACGTGTCTTTACAATTAACATTATAAAATTGATTCTTAAAACAGACATCAGATATAAAGCAAAAAAATAAACTGCTTCAGAAAAATGAACCAAAACTTCGTTAATTAATTAAGTGCAAGACGTTATTATTAACAAAATCCTGCTATGAACCAATGATTTAATTTGGAAATCCGACGCCAGTCTTCACGCCATGTCCAGTCTGAAAAAAAAAAAAAAGAGAAAAACACTGGAGTTGAATATTTTAAAGAAATAACAGTAAAGTAAACAGCGCTTTCTTCATTACAGTGACGTTTCTCTCTGACAGAGGAACATCAGAAACGTTTATTCTGTAGGATGTGATTTTATGATCTCCGTATAAAAGAAGAATTTATTTAAATGCAATATCAACACTGACCCTTACGATCGTCTTTATATCAAGCTTTTTTTTTTTCTGGCCCTGAAATCAGTTTCAGGCTCCTCCCCACTCACGGGAACAGAGCTGCTCTTAGATCCACCCCTTTTTCCTTAAAAGGCAACTCATGAGACATTACAAGAGAAGGGGTGTGGTCACAGGGGATTGAGTGAAGAGGAGGAAACGTTGGTAAATTTCTTTTTTTAATTCACCTCACCGGCCTCAGAGGGCGCCAAAGGTTACATATCGCCGTTTTAAGGCACTGAAATATTTAAGTATAAAAATCTTCAAGCTGTTTTCTCTTAATCTCAGCTGATCTTTTAAAATAACAGACCTGACTGATGCTTTTGTTTATTACGAGCACATAAAATCCTTCTTTACGATACAAACAGAATGTTGGTGTCTAATTTAGAAACGATTTTAAAGTCGGTACTCACGCCGAGTTGTCGTAGTTGTTGCCGGTGGCTCTGATGATCATGTAGCACAGCGTTAAAACACTGAGGACGGCGAAGCTGCCCACAATAAACCACTCTTCTGTTAACAGAGTAAAAGGAGGCGGAGTCACTTTGAGGAGTGGGTGGAGTCTTGAGAGGCAAAAGGGCCCAGTCATTGAAGCAGAGGTGAAGAGAGAAGTAAAAGCAGACGAAGTGCAGAAAGGACAGAAGGAGTGTGCAGAGATTCACGCTGCTGGAGTGAGAAACAGTCGGCCAATCACACACCTCCTCCAACAGCCAATCAGAACAGACGAGTACAGCATGACATGAGCCTACAGCGTGCCACGCCTCCAGAGTGGGTTATAAAAGTTTAACAGCACAGTGTGTGAGTTTGAATGTTATAAATTTCTCATGTCCTGACAGAACGTACGTTTGTGTAAACATACGTCAGCCAATCACAGACACTCTCAGGTGGAATGTTGACCCACAAACCCCGCCCACAAACACGTACAAGAACTCCAGATCATACATCAGTGGGTTTTTTCCCTGTCAGACGTGTCCTTGTGATGTGTTTATGCATTTCCCCTGTGCAGCCCAACAAGCTCCGCCTCCGACACTACGATTGGTGTGCATGTTACCATAGAAACCATCGCCACTGCAGTACAAATTACGATGTAAGAAGAGACAGATCTCTGAGGGAGCGATAGAAAAGCACAAGGATTGCAGAAAAGTAGTACAGCATGCTGTGTGTGTGTGTGTGGATGCGCAAGAGAGAAAAAGGAAGCAAGGAATAGAAAATGTAAAACTGGAACTCATCAACATGAATAAAACATTAAAATGATAATGAGATATAAATTAAACATGATGAAACTGTAATAATTAATAATGAATTAATTAAATCGTTTGATAAATCAAACATGAAGGAGGAAAAAAATCATCTGATCATCATCAGAAAGGAGATCTGACTTTTATTATTATTATTATTGATGATGATGAAGAATGAGGCGTCTCTTACTGGTGACGGCGATGTTGATGTCCCCGCTGCGGTGTGTGTGTGTGTGAGACAGCTCCGACTCGGACAGCAGCTGAGATGACCCGGAGCGTGTGATCGGCTCCACACTGATGTTCGTCTCAGACGTCACGTCCATCAGCGCCACCCGCTGGCTGGAGGAGTGAGTGCGCGTCATCCGCCCCATATCGAACGCCACGTTATCTACACACTGCAGGTTGGGCTGAAAACACACACACACACGTGCAAAAGTTAGCATTCCCAACAGGACTGAATAAAATTAAACATTTATTTTAATAGTTTTGCTACTATTCAAAGATGTTTTCTCTGATGTCCTCTATTACCACAAAACAAACCAACAATGTGTTTGTAGATCTTTATCATCCTCTGCACCCACAGTTCATGTTTTATTTCTTACTTTTTGTATATATTTTGTAAAATAAACCGATATTTTCCTTCTTTTTGTGACGCGCAATAAGTTAAACGTCTGTGCAGTATTTTCGTTCGTGTGTCCGTCTTCTCCTTGTATGTGACGAGGTGTGATGGATGTTTGTCAGTAGATTATAACAATAGTGTTTACACCTTCATCACTTTATTTATTTCAAAGCTATTTTTTAAATTCATGCCAACTTTTCATTCTTTTATTTTACATTTATTCATGCAAGTTTGAATAAATTCAGAAATCTAATAAACACTACACCAACTTCATCAGGGAAATATTTTTGCTTAGAGTTCTTCAGCGGTGTTCGGTTCTGCGGCGCCGTCATGACGTCAGAAAGACTTTAATAAACCCCGGCAGGAAACTCCCTCAGGCGCAGTGGTTAACTCCACCACTAGAGGCAGCACAGTAAACCGTCAACAACACCATGCGGCCTCTTTAATAAATATCCAGTTATTATTATTTTTGTGTTTGCTGATTTTTTTAGATGAATGTGCAGAAATGTACTAAATCCACTTCATACTCATAAAGGGAAAAAGGGACAATGATAATCTGGATACTGAAAAATCTGTTGTAATAATGTCTGAGAATACACTAGGGTATTATAACAAACAAAAATATAATTACACTCGTCATTAGTGCTCGCTTAGTGAAATAATTACTGTAATATTTGCAAAGTGAGACATTTCCCGAATGTATTTTGGTTATTTTATTTCTCGGAGTGTCTGCTGGAGGGCAGTGGAGTGTAATACTCCGCGTGTCGTGTTTCTGGGTCACTCGTCCACACCCTGGCAGAACCTCAGGACTACAGCAGGGTTCTGGACTATGATGTGTGTTATTGTAGATATGTATTTATTTATTCCTGTATTTAAAGCTTTTCAGTCATGTTTGTTGACTTAAATCTGAAGCTAAATAGAAATCGCACAACAAACTGAAGATCAATCACTAATTAATCTCATCTCATCATCTCTAGCCACTTTATCCTGTTGATTAATATTTAGATAATTTTATTTGTATTGCAACGAAGAGAGAGAGAGAGAGAGAGAGAGAGGTTTATTAGCATTCACTGGTTTTCTTTCTACCCAACTCCCAGATGATGATGATTGTGGTGTGTGTGTGTGTGTGTGTGTGTGTGTACTCACCATGATGCCCAGAGCTTTGAGGATGTTGAGTTTACACATGGGACAGGTGCAGTGTTCGTTCAGCCACGGATCCACACACACCTTGTGGAAAACATGTCTAAAGAACAGAAAGACAAAAAACATCCTGTCACTGCTTTGCTCCTGATATCAACAAGCTCCTCCTCCTGCCAGCCTGAGATCAACAAGCTCCTCCTCCTGCCATCCTGAGATCAACAAGCTCCTCCTCCTGCCATCCTGAGATCAACTAGCTCCTCCTCCTGCCATCCTGAGATCAACTAGCTCCCCCTCCTGCCATCCTGAGATCAACAAGCTTCTCTTCTTACCATCCTGAGATCAACAAGCTCCTCCTCCTGCCATCCTGAGATCAACAAGCTCCTCCTCCTGCCATCCTGAGATCAACTAGCTCCTCCTCCTGCCATCCTGAGATCAACTAGCTCCCCCTCCTGCCATCCTGAGATCAACAAGCTTCTCTTCTTACCATCCTGAGATCAACAAGCTCCTCCTCCTGCCATCCTGAGATCAACAAGCTCCTCCTCCTGCCATCCTGAGATCAACAAGCTCCTCCCCCTGCCATCTTGAGATATAGAACCTTCTTGAACACTGAGACAGCAGCAGCACTTCTGCATGAAGACGAGGTATAAATTGCAGCTCTGATTTTAATCGGATTATCCACCGAGAGCACTCGGCCACTGTGTAACTCCATATGGAACCGGATCTCTGATGCTCTCAGCAGCAGGCCTCAGTGTGTAAAAGACGGCAATGCTGAGTGATCATCACTCACACTAAACACCGGCTCACCAGAGAGTGATTACTGTCGTCTCGCCACACGGCTAAAACCGCTTTATTAACCATGCTGAGGACACCACAGTGACGGAGCCATAAGAAATAATAACAAACATGACGACAGCTTGGTCATGAATGTCCACGAAACTAAAGAAGCGATCAGCGAGATCATGAAGAGCTACAAAAGCCACACCCGTGTTGAAATTAACAGACACGAAGTGGAGCTCATTTTAAATTCCTCTTGCTTTCCAGCCACCTTTCATGGTCTCACTTCATCAACTCCATTGTCACAGAAGCACAGCAGGACCTCGACTTTCTCAGCGAAAAGTTACCGATCTGAACACCATGCTCCTTCAGTTTTACAGACGTGTGACTGAGAGATGATGATCTTTCATGGAGAGCCAGCTGCCATTACTACAATGGGAACTGTCTGAAATCTACAAGCCCCTCCTCCTGATGTCCTGAGATCTATAAGCCCCTCCTCCTGATGTCCTGAGATCTATAAGCCCCTCCTCCTGATATCTATAAGCCCCTCCTCCTGACGTCCTGAGATCTATAAGCTCCTCCTCCTCCTGACGTCCTGAGATTCAATATTGTTTTCTTCCTGCTGCAGATTTATGTTTTGCATCAGAGCTGAGAGTTTGTGTGATAAGATGAGAAAAACTAGACATTTATTTTCTTTGGTGGAGTGTATGATGAGAGAAGCATGAATTAGTGATGTGTGTGTTTAGTGTGTGCGTGCGCGCGCGCACACACACACACACACGCGCCATTGATGAGATCCAACAGTCTGAGTCAGACACTGACAGCTACTCATTTAACCATTTACACAAAACTGCACACATCTGCTCGGGTAAGCTGTGCGTGTGTGTGTGTGTTGCCGCTACTTGAGATAAGCTATCTGCCTTTATCAGTGTATGTGGACAGACTCATGTCGTTTGCATCATCATAATGAAGAAAAATAGCAGTTCATATAGTGAAGACGTGTACACACACAGACACACACACACACACACACACACACACACACACACACACCCATAAAGTGGACAGTAGAAGGATGTAAATTGAATGGCTCTCACTGGGGTAAGTGATGTGCATTAGCTCGGCTCTGGCCTATTGATCAGTGAAGCACAGAGAAGAAGAAGCGGAACAACATTCATTCATCTCATTATCTGTAGCCGCTTTATCCTGTTCTACAGGGTCGCAGGCGAGCTGGAGCCTATCCCAGCTGACTA
>JAPEKL010000027.1:385843-398109 GCA_028877455.1 Bagre pinnimaculatus | reverse complement strand
GACCCTGAGGGGAGCGGTAAGGATCGTGGCCGACCCTGAGGGGAGCGGTAAGGATCGTGGCCGACCCTGAGGGGAGCGGTAAGGATCGTGGCCGACCCTGAGGGGAGCAGTAAGGATCGTGGCCAATCCTGAGGGGGGCATTAAAGATCGTGGCCGACACAAACATTAAAGATCGTGGCCTCCCACCCCAGACACAAACTTTTTGAGACACTCCCCTCTGGCAGGAGGCTGAAGTCCATCAGGATCAAAATCTCAAGCTGCAAACTCAGCCTCTTCCTCATCGTAGTGGGGCTCATCAACAAGGTCACAGACCCCCCTGACTCTGAACTCACACCTACTCTCGCAGTGCGTCACACTCACACACTCCCCCTCTGGTCTGCTGTTTGAACATTTCATGACACTCCATCTTCATTCGGTGACATTTTATTGCACACACTCTATAGCTTCGTTATTTAAATAATCCTTTGCACAAACTCTCTAAACGTGTTTATTTATTTTCTAACTGTATATTTTAGATTTCTTCATTTTTTAAAAATTATCTTTATACTTTTGTATCTAAAGCAGATTCTCTGTATGTGAGAAGGAGCTCAGCAGTAAACTCGATTCTGATCCAGATAAAGAAACTCTTAAATCTGGTTCTTTAAAATCTATAAGAGAACAAATTTCAACATAAATACAAATTTAAAAAGTTTAAAAGTTCTGAGATTCAGAACTTTATGCTCAATATATTTATTTATAGAAGTGGTTAATCTTCCTGAATTATGAAGTTTGAGAAATTAGGATTTAAATTGATGTTTTCTTTACAGTTACAATTAAAAAATGTGATTTTAATTTAATTTTATAAACACTGAATTTTAAAACAATACATTTTAGGAATTTGAAGCTTTCTGGTTGAAATTAAATATGAATTATTTTCAAATCTGAAAATCATACATTTTAAATCTTACAAGTCTTAAATAGTGAATAGCTGTGTGTGTGTGTGTGTGTGTCCCGTTTAAAGTGTTTTAAAAGTTAGAGATTAATATTTAACCTGTGTGAATAATAAAAGCATTAAGCTGAAACGAATCAAATGACCAAAACTGATCATCTAAAACTGTGTGTGTGTGTCAGGGAGGGCACAACGAGAAAGCTCCCACGACTCTTTGCTCCTTGTTCAGAGCTTAAGAGTGTGTGTGTGTGTGTGTGTGTTTAAGGGTCACTGTAAAGTGGAATCATTGGTTCAGTCCACTGGGGCTTCAGTGCAATACGCACATCCTTTCCCATGGAACATTCTTAGTGGGTTTCTTGTGTGTGTGTGTGAGAGAGAGCAGGATTAGTGTAAATCTAATCTTATCTCCTCTGTAGTGTTCCCTACTTAGCCGTGTACTGTTCTGCACTAGATGCTAATTGGTTGTGCCTCATGGACATGGCGTGTGTGTGTGTGTGTGTGTGCGCAGATGAAGCTCACACAGTACATGACCTTTCACCTGGAGAGCTCCTGAATGTTTGTCTTAAATAATCTCCTCAGCTGTATGGTGGCCATGTTGGAGTCTGAGGAATAGTGTGTGTGTATGATTTTCACAAAGACACTAATTTTCCAATAATAATATTCCAGTTTCATATCAAACATTTCCACAGCTCAGTTACCATCTTTTCCTGGATCTAAACCTAACTTCACAGCTAACGAGCGCTAACCTGAGAGGATTTTCACCGAGATTAAAAAAAATAATAAATTCATAAATATTTCTGATGAGAAAGTATTAGCCAACTAACTAATCTGAGCTAACCTGACAGGACTTCTGGAATGATTTTCAGTCACATTTATAAATGTTTATAAATTTCAGTACTGAGCTACCCTGAGAAAATGTTTAACTGTTTTGTGTCTTGAAATCTTATCACTCATCACTGCTAATGCTAATTAGCAAATAAAACGGTTAGATTTGACAGAATATTTTAAATCATAAACTTGTGATTAAAATCTTCACTGTTTGTGCTACCTGGCTCGTTATTTTCATCATCACCATCATCACCACCATCAACACCATCACCATCAACCATCACCAACACCATCACCATCATCAACCATCACCATCACCAACACCATCATCACCACCATCAACACCATCACCATCAACCATCACCAACACCATCACCATCATCAACCATCACCAACACCATCACCATCATTACCATCACCATCTTCACCACCATCAATACCATCGCCATCATCATCAGCACCATCACAATCATCACCATCATCATCACTATTATCATCATCCTGACTGCTACACAGCGTGTGTGTGAAGTTTACAGACTGTTCTAGGTATTCACATCTGCAGTGTGTGTGTGTGTGTGTGTTTGTGTGTGTGTCTCGGCTGGATGTTAATCTCTTGGCTGCGTCTCATTAGCAGTGATGTCGCCTTCATGTAACACCAGCAGGGCCTACCAAATCAATGCAGCACGTACATATCACACACACACACACACACACACACACACACACACACACACACTGCGGGGTGAATTAGGACGGGTGTTTCTCTTTCTGCATTTCTTTCTTCTTTTATTTTTTGTCATCCGTCATTATCTTTCTTTTCTCTCATTCTGTCTGTTTATCTCTCATCCTCTCCTTCCTCACTCACTCTCAGGCTCTTTTACACATCTCTCTCTCTCTCTCTGTTCATCTTTTCTTGGTGTTTGTCTTTCTGTCTCCTTTCTGGATCATTCTGAAGAGCTGCAATGATTATGGTGAGAAAATAATTCCTTTCACAAGACTTTCCTTTGTTGCTTTTTGTGGAAAACAGAAATTTGACATGAGGATGTCAGTTTGACCTCAACGACCTTTGGTGTGAGTTTCTGGGAAAAAACTTTAGTCTGGAATAAAAGAAATCCAGAGGGACAAAGAGACAGGAGCTGGAGTGGGAATGAGCGACTAAAAAGGGATCAAAGTGGAGTGAGTGAAGTGCACACTCATTAGTGAGTGTTTAGGATGAGAAGGAAATTAAGAGAGAGAGAGAGTGTGTGTGTGTGTGTGTGTGTGTGTGTGTGTGTGTGTGTGTTATGCTGGTAGTGAAAGTGATGCTGAGTGTTGATGAATGTCTGATTTATACACATCTGTTCTCTCTTCCTTCATCAAATCTATTTTTTCTCTCTGTATCTTTTTTCTTTCTCACCAACATTTTCTCTTATTATTTTTCCCTGTTATTTCCTCACTTTAGAGTTTCTCTAATCCTGTGTGTCTGTGTTTCAGGATCAGAGTAACGATGCCCCACAGTGTGATGGACTTGGTGATGTCGTCTTGGACATCCCTCTTCCTCATCCTCCTGTTCTTCTTCATCACTCCATCTCTCAGCTCCATCATGTACCACCTGCGAGAGGAGCAGCCGCCCAATACGCTTGTCGGCAGTTTAGCGTCAGATCAGGGACTTCCTGATTCCGGTCATCTGTACAAACTGGAGGTGGGCGCCCCCTACCTGCGTGTGGATGGGAAGACGGGCGATATTTTCACCACAGAAGTTCCCATTGACCGTGAGACACTAAAAGATTGTCGCAACCTGTTTGAGGGTGAGCCCTGCTTCCTGGAGTTTGAGGTTTCCATCACAGATCTGATGAAAGGTTCCGGGCCGCGGCTCATCGAAGGCCGGATCGAGATTCAAGATGAGAACGATAACACGCCGCAGTTCTCATCACCCATCTTGTCCATATCCATTCCTGAAAACACCCTTATGGGGGCGCTGTTCCCCATCCCTGTAGCCACCGATAAGGACACAGGCAGTAATGGAATCGCAGATTACTCACTAACGACGGGCTCCGATGCAGTGTCTCTGTTCAGCCTGCAGGTGGCGGAAAATGCAGACGAGAAAGTGCCGCAGCTGATCGTGATGGGGACTCTGGACCGTGAACAGCGTGACTCGTACGATCTCAACATTAAAGTGGTAGATGGTGGAAATCCCCCACGCTACAGCAGTGCCCTCCTAAGGATCACCATCACCGACACCAACGATAATGTGCCCAAATTCGAGCGATCGCACTACGAAGGGGAACTTGCTGAAAACAGTCCCGTGGGTCACTCCGTCCTGCAGGTATGATTACAACATTTCACATTGTCTCTCACGCCTTTGTTCACTCCCACTAAAGATCACCTGTTCCTGTGTGCTTCATTACCGTTCACTTCACCTCACGACCCAAAAGAGTTTATCAACAACATCACACGCGTTCACTTACAGTTGTTGTTTGTGGGCGGAGCGATATATTTGTCACATGACCAGAAACTATTCCAGCACTCCTGTTTTGTGTACAACCTCTCCTGTTTACTCGATATGAGAACCGAACCCAGAACATCACTTTGATAGAACAGACACAGAAAAGTCCAGAAATAAAAATTCATAAATCTGTCAGAGAATGCTTTATTTAAAAAACTGATGAGACTGATGAAGGTTTTTTTTTTTAATTAAAACAAACAAATGTTTGTATTTACAGTTCACCGAGCGCAAAATAGCAGCACATCACCAAGAACGTAACCAGACACTTCACCTGTGAGCAGAAACGCCATGTCGGCAGACGTGTAAAGATCTTTCTCACTGTTCTTTTAACAAGACGTATCAAGGATAAATTGTTCATGTACAGCGTCGATCCTCTCACAAACTGGGCTTGAGCTGGTAGATGAAAGAACCGGCATGTAGGAAGGCAGATTGGATTAAGAGGAAACGGAGAGGCCGAGAACATCATCATTCTGTCTGTAGTGAAAGTGAGTGTGGTGGTTTATAGGAAAGACGCAACCCACACACTCTTGATTACCTGTGAGGTAAAGTCACAGGTGTGCTCTCTTCGGTGTGTGTGATGAGAGTGAGAGTGAGTGACAGGAGTTACAGCTCATATGTTCTCTGTTATTCATGCAGAAACCGAGGCTTTATCTCCACACACACACGTCTAATCTTAAACTGTCACATTTACTCAGGCAGTGAATCTCTTCGCTTAAGGACCTGCCCTTAAAATGCAAGTGAAGTATTATTGACTCACAGGGAAACGCGGTCAGTACTAAAATTAGTCCGCGAGTGCGAACCCCAGCGTCTGATTCTGGAGCTGAACCTGAGCGAGTGCTCTCGCATAAAATTGTTTTAAAGCCGTTTAATCTCTCAGTCAACAATTAATCCATGACACACAGTTGTTTTCAAAAAGCACATGAAACGCTCTCCCCCCTCCTCCTCCTCTTCCAGGCCTCATAATCTCTCTTCAGAGCCGTGGCAGCATTAAAAAGGCTTAATTTTTACATTTTCTTTGGACGAGACGTGTTGACGGAGTGTTTCAGTTTGTAGCGAGACGCTTTTCAAACGCACATCAGGCGAAATTTATTCCCAGCTTGTTTGGCAAATGAAACAGAGTGACTCATGAAGAGCAATAATAACTTAAGCCTCATGAATAATCTTACGACTGTCCCAGATTAGAGCTGCGCTGTGTAATGCAGAGAGCGGAGCCGTGATGGCGTTTCATCCACAACGAGAACAAGAAAGCGCAATCCAGCAAACGGAAGCAGTTACAGCGGCCAGTGAAGATATGATACGGACTGCTCCGTTTGAAATGGATCATTTTCTCATTCAGACTCTATTTGAAAAGATTGTAAGGGAGACTTGAAGGCCAGAGATGACCTTCAGCTGAAATTAAACAAATTGCATTTCAGTGCGTGTCCAATTGGGCTGATATTTGCGAGCGGTTCTAGCTGTCGTGGTTTTTTAACAAGTCCTTAGCGATTCATGCACTTCTGTGAATGATTGCTTTCTGAGATTAAATGGGTTTACTGGTCTTTTCCTTCCTTGTTTCAAAGAAGATCGCTTTTCCTTCTGGTACATTTTAGCCTTGTTTATTGCTGCGAACACAAATTCTTTAAGGAAGATGAAAAGGTGCTTGTGGAAAGCTTTGCAGCTTCATTAATTAGTGTAATGCACTTTCGGGATGAGCTGACACGTCCTCTGCTGAGTGTAAATTTTGTGTGGGGTAAATTCTTGTCACTGATGTCATCTCGATGCAGTAATGGCCTCTACTGAGTGAATAGTCTTATGAATTATGCTCTATATCTCATTCTCAGGTGCATGTGAGCGACAGAAGTTACACCACATGATTGTTTTCATTTAGCGGGACAGGGAAGCCGTGACACTGATGATTTATTCAAATACTCATGAGGCTCCATCTGAAATGAAAATTCAGAGACATACAGTATCATTCCTTCAGGTTTCAGAGAAAAAAAACTTTTTTTTTTTTGCATAAATAACCTTTAGAAAGGACACAAGCAAACACTACAAGATTTGTTGACTGTCCTCAGAGCAGATATGATAACCAGCAGATATCTGGAGTTACTTTGTAAATGGGATTATTAGGTTATCATATTTGTAGGCAGAGTTTTTAATGTGTATGGTGATATTTTTGATGCTAGCCAGAGTAAGATAAGCTTTATTCTCCTTGTGAATCAGGTTTCAGGGCATTTTCAGCAGATAATGACGTTTGAGGGGGAAAAAAAGAGGAAAAGAACCTTGGTGTTGTTTTTCTATACCCCCACCAACTCCATCCTCCTTCCATCTTTATACATTTCACCACGATATACAGACTGTTAATTTAATGATCTCCCAGAGTTAACCCTTTAAAGTCCACCATCTGCATTAACTGGAGGGTTATAGGAAGATAATTTGTATTTCATATAGACAAAGATGGATGATAATGGATCAAATTAAACTGCCTGAATTGAAACTAATATGTTTGAATCTTTCTCCACTTCCTGTCTGGAGCCTTCCTGCTCTGTCTCCACCCCAATTATCAGTTCCACCTTTGGCTAGTTTATGATGCCATTCTCTCTGGATGTGTTTTCTTACTTGTATTCAGTCTTCAAGTTTTCTGTTGAGTTAGTTTGTTTGGGTTGTTTTTCAGGGTTTCACTGCTTGTGATTTTACTCTGACCCCTGCAATAGATTAACATCTTATCCCTGATCTTGAATGTTCATCTTTTATTAAAGAATGATAGATTTTGTTATAAAACCTCTTCTGTTCTTTTGGACTAGGTGAAGGCTAATGATGCTGACCTGGGAGATAACGGCATGGTCACATATGCCATCTATCAGCCACTGACCATCGTGCAGCGCCTCCTCAGTATCGACCGAAACACCGGCATCATCTACGTCAAAGGTCCAGTGGACCGTGAGGAAGTGAGTCTGCTCAAATTCTATGTCCAGGCCAGAGACAACGGCCCACAAGCCAAGAGCTCCAAAGCCCTAGTGACCATCACAGTGAAGGACAAGAATGACAACGCACCGTCCATCAGAATCCGCGGATTTGCCCTGGTGGCTCACGAGGATGGGATTGCTAACATTTCTGAGGACATGCCTGTGGAAACTCCTGTGGCTCTGGTGGAAGTGACAGATCGAGACGAGGGTGAAAATGCAGTGGTGACTTGTGTGGTGGCAGGAGATGTACCTTTCCAGCTTCGTTCAGCGTCAGACACTGGAAGTCGGAGGAAGTATTTCCTGCAGACCACAACACCGCTGGATTATGAACGGGTTAAGGAATACAGGATTGAAATTGTAGCTGTTGATTCAGGGAACCCGGCTCTTTCCAGCACCAACTCGCTAAAGGTCCAAGTAACAGATGTGAATGATAATGCTCCCATTTTCTCTCCATCTCTGTATGAGGTGGAATTTCCGGAGGAGAATCAGCCAGGCGATAAGGTTTTGGATGTAGTGGCCACAGATGCAGACAGCGGCACCAATGCCGAGCTCACCTACAATATTATCTTAGACTCAGCGATCAAGGGGCTCTTTGAAATCAACCGTATTACGGGAGAGGTCAAAGTGATGAACCAGTTAGACCGTGAACACAGAGAACGCTATGAGTTTCATGTTGAAGCATCTGATAAAGGGGTTCCAAGCATGAGAGGAACCGCAACAGTTGTGGTTAATGTGCTCGACCGCAATGACAATGATCCAAAGTTCATGTTAAATGGCTACAGTTTCTCTGTACTGGAAAACATGCCTGCCCTCAGCCCAGTGGGAATGGTGACGGTCATGGATGTTGATAAAGGTGAGAATGCTGAGGTTCACTTATCGGTAGAACCAGACAATGGCAAGTTTGTGATTCAGAACGGCACAGGGACTATCCTCTCGAGAATTTCCTTTGATCGGGAAAAGGAAAGCACGTACACATTCCGTCTAAAAGCTGTTGATGGTGGTGATCCTCCTCGTTCCTCTTACGTGGGAATTACAATAAATGTCCTTGATGAAAATGATAATGCACCTTACGTCACCAAACCTTCCAACTCCTCATACAAGTTCCTTCCACCACTGACGAGCCCTGATACACGTGTGGAGAAAGTGGAAGCAGAGGACATTGACATGGGATTGAATGCTGAGTTAGACTACACCATTATGGGTGGAAACCCTCATGGACTTTTCCGCATTTCTCCAACGGATGGTGAGATTATGCTTGTCAAAGAATTCACCCGGAAGCATAATGGCCTTCACCGTCTGGTCGTAAAAGTCAGTGACAAGGGAAAACCTGCCAAGCACACAATAGCGCTGGTCCACATCTTTGTAAATGAGACAATCAGAAACGTCACGCTGGTGGAATCACTGGTTGGCCACAGTCTCTACACTCCTCTGGAAAGGGATATCGCTGGAGACCCAGAATATGCCCGCGTCCAGCAGAGCAACATCGTATATGGAAGCCTTGCAGGGATTACTGGGGTCATCCTGGTCATTGTGGTGGTGGTTGTTATCCGGCACCGTCTGCAGAAGGAAGCCAAGAGTGGATACCAAGCTGGAAAGAAAGAGTCCAAAGATCTTTACACACCCAAGCAAGGAACCAAAAGTAGCAAGGGCAAAAAGGGCAAGAAGGGCAAGTCTCCAAAACCAGCAAAGTCCTTGGAGGATGATGAGGAGGCAAGTCTTCAGAAAGGCTTAAAATTCAATCTGATGAGTGACAATGATAGTCCCAGGATTCATCTGCCCCTCAATTACCCTCCTGGAAGCCCCGATTTGGGGAGACACTACCGGTCAAACTCCCCTTTGCCCTCCATTCAGCTGCAGCCACAATCCCCTTCTGCTTCCAAAAAGCATCAGGCTGTTCAAGATCTTCCGGCTGCAAACACCTTCGTCGGGACCGGAGACAGCAACTCGACCGGCTCTGATCAGTATTCGGATTACAGCTACAAGACCAACCCTCAGAAATACAGCACCAAACAGGTAGGAGATCATTTCCAAAGCATGTCAGCGTATCACACCAGTATTCTGTGGACAAAGGGGATGTATTAGGGGCTTGGACTGAAATCCAAAGCAAAGCTTTTGTGAAAAACCTCAAACATGGTGTGAAGCGTGAACATAATCAGGACTATTTTTTTTTTAATTTATGCAAATTAAACCTCATTGTCACTTTAGTCTCAATTGAATGCCACTACCTGCTTCATATTTTATTTCTTTGTTTTGTTTTGTTTTAATGAAGGATACAACACTGGCTTTGTTTGATTTTTATATGATTTTAAGTATTTCCTTTGGGTTTTACTGCTTTTTCATGACTTTCACTTCTTTGATGATTAAAACTACTCAATCAAGGGGCTGTAAAAGAAGGCACAAAGGTGTGAACTAGGGTGAAAAATGTTTTAAAACAAAGCACACACACACACACACACACACACACACACACTTTGTCTTTGAAAAATGACTTTAATTAGTTGGTCTTCATTTTGTTGGAGCCAGAGTAAATTGTTTGCATGGATTAATGGCAGGTAATTCCAGCTGCTGTCTGCGCCAGAGTTTTGCTCATAACACGACCCCGCACACATACAGTAAGTGCCGGGCTTCATTAAAACTACATACACCAGGTCATTTTATAAGAAGACTATAATGGGCAATAACATCTCAGTGTGCATCACAAGGTTGAGCTTTAAACTGTGATTGGTGACGCGTCGGCTGTCGGTGTGTGCTGAGAGTCGGGTCGGTGATTTACCTCAGTATTCAGCACTGCGTTTAGAAGAATATGGACCAGGAAGAATTGTCTAAGAATAAAACATCACAATATATTTTAAAACTGTAATATAGCAACACACGCTGAGTCAAGAGTATGTATTAGAGGCAAAATGACTCGGTGCCACATTTATGTGCATCTTCAAAGACTGAGCCAAAAATAAATGCTTGTGCCTCATTAGTGAGTCGGAGATTGAAGTTTTATTTTTTAATTTTTTTTTATGTACACTGTACGCAATGTTAATACTGAGTTATTTTGTTGTTGTTGTTGTTGATTTGTGCGTCGTATTCTCAGTCTACAGCTTTACAACGGAAATTGGTAAAAAATTCACACAGTGTGAACCATCAGGCCTTAAACGCACAAATGCATGTTGGTTTGCGTGAACATTTGCACAGAGAAAAGACCAGAAAAAGACAAACGATGGAAAGTGACAGGTTTAAGGTGAGGACTGTGTGTCTGTACTGAGCGTAATGATCTCCTGTCAGATTAAACTGCGGGGAAGCCACAGGAAAAAATATGAAGGTAATTGAGTATGCACCATGGGGGTGAGCAGGGTCCATTCACCACACACACACACACACACGCACACACACACACACACACACTGTGCTGTATAGTCTGTGTGTAATCATGTGCGATCTGAATGGATTTTAAAACTGCACACATTCCCATTTCTGTTTCATTTTTTTCTCATCATGTGATTTATTTTAAAATGATTTTATTATTCATGACACTGTATATTTGTGACATTTTTTCATCTCATTAAAAAAGTTCTATTTCAATAAAAATGAGTTTAAATTCCAATCTGGCTGCGTGTTTGTGGATCTGAGTGTCAGCAGAGACTGAAATGAGAGCTTAAGGTACAGTATTCCACTTTTATAATTAATTTATTTATTTATGTCATCTCATTATTAACATTACTAACACACATATTTTAATCCATTTACACAAAAACATCACATAGAGTACACCGAGTCTGTGTCCTGAGTGGCGCACTGTTCCCTATTCACTGTTCCCTACACTGAAGAATCAGGAACACTAACACACTAATACAGAGTTTAAAGCTCCATGTTGTGGTGACGAGAACATTCTCGAACAGACGACACACACTTCTTCTTCTCTGTAACGCACACACTCCCTAATCCCTTCACTGGAGAACTGGCTCAGCGGAGGCTCAATGCTTCAGGTTCTGGGTTACTGATCAGAAGGGTGTGGGTTCAAGTCCCAGCACCTCCAAGCTGTCACTGTTGGGCCCTTGAGTAAGGCCCATAAGGGGCTGCTGTATCACGGCTGACCCTGCACTCTGACCCCAACTTCCTAACAAGCTGGGAAATCTGAAGAAAAGACTTTCACTGTGCTGTAATGTTTCTGTGATAAATAAAGGCATGTTCTTCTCATTGTTTGCACGGTATAGTGCACTAACTGAGTTAAGTTTTAGTTCACTATTTACATGTCTGCACTGTGGGCGTGTCCCAAACCACACACCCTGTACACTATATAGGGCCCATAAATCCTGTCACTGCTCCACTGAGGATGTGCTCAGAGGGTTCCTTCTGTTCTGCAGGGTTCGAGAACTCCACTGTTACTATTTTACACTGGTGATAGAACATGATGGCACTGCTCAGTTTCTGGTTGTGCTCCCGCCCTTGTTCCCTACACCCTACACTGAGGGATGTTGTGGAGTTGCAGGTGACCGGTGCTGCACTTTGGACTGTCTTTATATCACATGGTGTGAATTATTAACTCTACACTCAACCTTTGGACTCAAACATAGAGAACACAAACAGACGCTTATATTCAGCTCCGTCTGCTGCGTGGGCCTCGTCTGTTTGTCTTTCACTTTACTCATTCATCAAACACACACACACACACAGTCTGGAGATTGTGCGTGTGTGTTTAGTGCAGGTTATGTCTCTGTTCTGTTTTATGTGACTCAATTGGTTTCTGGTTAGCTGGTGGCAAATAACACACACGCACACACACACACAACTTCATTCTTTTCCCTGGTCTTACAGACCATTGAAATTCCTTCAACGTGTTCTCATCTGAAGAGTGCCGTTGTCTTGGAAACGGAATGACTGTGTGTGTGTGTGTGTGTGTGTGTGTGCTGAGTCACAAAGAGCAGGTGGAGATTGATTGTAGGTGAAAGAGGATAAACTTACTAATGGAAACTTCATATTTATTTATTCACACACACACACACACACACACACTGTGATGACCTGGCGACTTGTCCAGGGTGTACCCCGCCTTTCGCCCGTAGTCAGCTGGGATAGGATCCAGCTCGCC
>JAPEKL010000026.1:74431205-74444065 GCA_028877455.1 Bagre pinnimaculatus | reverse complement strand
GATGTTTTAGGTCATATTTATGCAGAAATATAGAAAATTCTAAAGGGTTCACAAACTTTCAAGCACCACTGTATGTAAATACTTAATTTATTTTAATTTATCTAGACGTTTTCTCTATTTCTTTTCTCTGTTTATCTGTAATGATGCTGCTGGAAACTTAATTTTCCTGAGGGAACCCTCCCAAAGGGATCAATAAATTTTAATCTAATCTAATCTAATCTAATCTAATCTAATCTAATCCAACCATTAAAAGAGGATCAGTGAAAATTCTTTGGACATTTGGTTAAGTGTGCAGTAGCTGGAATAAAACTATTTTTCTCCAAGTCTGAGTCCATTGCTTTTGTCCTTGAAAAAGGTCTAGTGCTTCCTGTGGGTACGGGGAGACACATTACCCCTTGTGACTTTTAATGGAATTGAGATATTATTGACAGGTCATGGAACAAGATTGTGTGAGATTGATCAAAAGATAAAACCAGCAGCAGTATTGTGACAGTCACTGTACCAGTCTATGCTAGTGAAACAGGATCTCAGTTGGTGGACAAAGTTTGGAGTAGAATCACTGCTCCTCCAAATCAAGTATCACAAGTTGAAGTGATTTTAACATTTTATCATATCACCAGTTTAGGTAATTTTGGCACATTTCATGGATATCCATTGCTTGGCCCCTGCTAGAGCTCTATCAGACTCACCCCAGTGAATGGGGACCAAAGGGCAAACCTAGGCTCTGCTGGAGTGGGGTTATCTGTATGCCTCACTTGAAAGAAGTGCTCAAGATTGGCTATACTGTTATATAACAGGGTTTCATGACATTTCATGCTGAATCAATGTCTGATCAGAAGAGTATGCCTTGTTATGCAGATGGTCACCTCATGTCAGCTTTATTGTTACTGTATATGCTTTCAGAATAAAGAGTATGCAATCAAGTTCTTGTGCCAAAGTAACATTCTCCTTCAGCAAATACAAAGTGCATTGTATCTGTACACTCACTGCATTATTGATGGAGTTCTCCACTTGGGTGTACGTGTCGTTCCTGAGTTCAGGTTTCTCTTGCATGCTGATGTTACTGATGTTGATTGCGAAGATGACTACATAGGAGGTGTTTGAAATACCTGTGGAGATAAACAAAATGTCCAGTAGAACAGTTTAGCTCTCATATGGATGGGAAAATAATGTCAACATTTGTTACTGTAAAGTGTGATGGATAAAAAAACATACTCTCATAGGTGAAGTTCAGCACACTGAGTGAATCACTGAGATTTGTGAATCTCAGCAGAGATGTGATGGCACTGAGGACCGAACGCTCACTGGGAGTGGGACTAAAGGAGTTGAATACCAGTGTGATCTCAACCACAGCTGAACCAGATCTACAAGGAAAAAACATTTTGTTGAATAACTTTTAAAATTTAGGATGAAAAACTATTTCTCCATTACATACACATTAGATCTTACTGTACTATTGGAGCAGCTGCAGAAGTCACCATCAGGTCTCTTGAAGTTGATGGAGAAATGGTCCTAGAAAATGCTTTAAAAAAGCAACTTTTGTGTCAGGTGAAATTAATAAAACATGCATTCTTGTTCAATCAACAGTATAAGACCAATCAAAAGGCACAATGATGCAGTGCAGTGTACCGCTTTCTTTCTGGAGCTTATTGAGGAAGTTGATCAGTGTATTAGTGTCTCCATCTTGGAAACTGTACTGCATGTAACCTTCAATCTGTTTTCCTGTATTCCTGCTTAGAACATCAGAAAACTCTACTTGAAATCAGAACAGTGACGATAAGTTTTCTCACAGCATAAATCATTGCTCTCATGAACTTACATGAAGTTAGAAGACTTTGGTTCAAATCGGTCTTGCCCAGGTTCATTCAAAAGTGTGTTTAGCTGGATGCAATGACAATAGGTTATTATTATTATTATTATTATTATTATTATTATTATTATTATTTCTTGTATTATATAAGTTTTTAGAGATGTAATATTGTGTTTTTAGATGTTTTAAAATGAGCAACTTAACATTTGTGCCATTGTGTATGTGTTGAATAAAGTTGGCAAATGTCTTGGTTACATCCAACAGAAATTTATACAGTGTAATTTAACCAAAATACATATGAATTTTTAAGGATGAATTCCACAAATTTGGTTTGTCTTGGTAATGTTATATGTTTTTTCAATATAGTGTACTGAAACAGTTTTGATCAGAATAATATATTCTGCTTATTTTCATAAAAATATTTATACCCACAGCATTATTAATGGAACTCTGCACTTGGGTGTCAGTGTTGTTGCTGAGGTCAGGTTTCTCTGGCATACTGATGTTACTGAGGCTGAATGTGAAGATGACTGCATAAGAACTGTCTGAAATTTCTAGGGAATAAAGCAAATTCCTTTTAGAATGTCTAAAAAAATGTAAATTTCATATGGATGGGTCAATGAAGTGAACAGTTGTATTTTGTGTCCACAACAAGTTAGTAAACAAAACCTACTCTCATAGGTGAAGTTCAGGACTTTTATTGAATCACTGATGTTTGTGAGTTGAGAACTCAACAGAGCTGTGATTGCGTTTCGGACCAAGGTCTCACTGGGAATGGGAGTGGAAGAGTTGAACATCATCCTGGTTTGAACCACAGCTGTATCAGCTCTGTAGAGATCAAGCATAATGTAGATTATGTTTTCTTTCAGACTTCAATTTGAACATTTCCTTCTTTATTTATATAGTTATATAAAAATTGAACATACTTTATGGAGAGAGGTATTGTATAAGTTGCAAGGATGGGAGAACCCATATAGATTGTTGATTCTGCTGTTGATGTATTGGTTGAAGTGGCAGCTTCAGTTAATGTAGTTACAGTTGTGGTTGAAATTGCAGTGTTCTCAGCTGCATTTGCTTCCATTGTACTTATTTCAGTAATAGGTGAATTTGTTAGAGTTATTTCACCAACTGTAGTGCTTTTAATTAGTGGATTTAGCAAAGCAGATGTATAATGTCTAGCAATTGTGGAAGGCCGTTGTATGGAACCATTGGCAATGGTCAAATCTTCCTTGGGTGTTGTAGATGCTGGTGATATAGGTGTAGTTGATAGAGTTGGCACTGGAGTTGCTGGCATCAATGTTGTGGAGCTGAAACCTGTAGTAGTTAGCATTATATGTGTTGTATTTGGTGTTAAATTTCTATTACCTTGATCTACTGTAAAAAGTGAAAAAGTAGATTCTGCATTTACTGTTTCACTTGAAATACTTGAAGTTACAGAAGTTTGTGAAACATTTGAATATATCGTTGATAGTGCAACTGGGTGAGTAGAGGATGAAATTGCAGTAGTCAATTCTGTTTTTGATGTTAGAGTTCTTTGTGCTATGTATGTGGGTGTAGTTTTAAGCATATCCACTGTAGTTGTAGATGCTTCAGTTGTAATCTTTGGAGCCAGAGTAGTTGTAGATGCAGTTGTTTCTGTGGTTGCTGTATGATATGTTGTGGACATAGTGGCAACACTTACTTCAGGTGTTGATTTTTTAGTTGTTAGTGGTAGAGTTGTTGGTGTAGATGGTGTTTCCTCTGTAATTGTTGGTGATTCAGTTGTTGTGTTTGGAGCTGGAGTGTTTGTTGATGAAGTTGTTTTTGCTTTTGTTGTTTCAGTGAGTGTTGCACTCTGTGTTGAAGATTCAGAGCTAGAGGGATGTTCCCATGTCAGTTTTGTAAATGATGGTAAAGTTGTAGTTGTTAGTGTTTCTATTGAAGGGCATAGAGTTGAAGAAACTGTTTTTGCTTGTGTTGGTGATGTTACATTTGCAAGTGTAGCTGTTAGTGCCCCCTCTGTAGTTATTGGTGCTTCAGGTGTAGTCCTTGGAGGCAGAGTAACTTCAGATTCAGTTGATTCTGCTGTTGTTGTTTTTGTTGTCCATGTGTGCTCAAGAGTGGCTGTAGATACAGATCTGGTCATTGGTGGAGTTGAAGGTCTTGTTGTTGGTGCTTCAGTTGTAGTGCTCAGAGCTTTACTAATTGTAGAAGTAGTTGGTACTGCTGTTGTGGGCTCAGTAGTAGTGGTTATTTTTGTTCCTGTTATTATAATTGCTGATGGTACAGGTACAGTTATATATGTTCTCTGAGCTTTTGTGGTTGTTGGTGTTGTCATTAGTGTTACAATTGTAGGTGTATTTGTTGGAGTTTCCTCTGTAGTTGTTGGTACTTCCATTTTGGTGGTTGGAGTGGAAATAGTTGTTGGTACAGTTGAATCTTTTGGTTGTGTGGTTTGTGTAGGTTGTCTTGTGAATATAGTGGTCACTGTGGTTGTTGGTGTTTCTTTAGTAGTTGTTTGTTCTTTAGCTTCAATGCTGGGGGCTGGAGTAGTTGTGGGTGCAGTTGTTTCTGATAGTGTTAATTCTGTGGTTGTTGTAGCCTGTTTTGTGGATTCTATGGTACTGGATTGTTTTGTGTTTGGTGTTAAAAGTGAAGGCGGAATTCTTGGAGGTTTTTTTGTAGTTGTGTGTTCTTCAATTACAGTGCTGGTGGTAGGAGTAGTTGTGGCTGCAGTTGATTCTGTCATGAATTCTGTCTTACTGGTCACTTGCTCTGTTGTAATTGTTCTACCTGCTGCTGTTACAGTCTGTGTTATGGATTCAGTGGTGGTGAACACTTCTAGTGTTTTAGTTGGTGGTACAGTTGTAGGTGTAGTTGATGGAGTTTTCTCTGAAGTTGCTGGTACTACAGTTATAGTGGTTGTAGCTATCGTGGTCATTAAACTAGTTGATTCCATTTTTGTTGTTGTTGTTGGTTCTGTGGATGTTGTAGCCTGTGTTGTGTATTCAGTGATAGTGGTCCCTTCCATAGCCAGTGTCGTAGTTGATGGTTCAGTTGAATGTGTAGTGAATGGAGTTTCTTCAGTTGTGCTTGGAGCTACAGTGGTTGTTAATTCAATTGATTTTTCAATTGATTCAGTTGATTCTGTTGTGTATTCAGACTCACTGTTCTCTTCTTTTGTTCCTGTAATTGCTCTTTCTGATGTTGCTGCAGCTTGTGTTGTGGAGTCAGTGGTAGTGTTCACTTCTACTGTTATTATTTTATTTGGTGGTACATTTGTAGTTGATGGAGTTTTCTCTGTAGTTGTTGATACTTTATTTGTGGTCATTGGTGCTATGGTGGTTGTTAATATAGTTGATTCTGTTGTTGTTGGTTCTGTCATTATTGTAGCTCGTGTAGAATCAACTGTAGTGGTCACTTCTTTCTTTGATATGATTGTAGGTGTAGTTTGGTTTTCCTCTGTATTTGTTAAAGCTTCAGGTGTAGTGCTTATAACCAGAATAATTGTAGATGCAGTTGATTCTCCTGTTGGTGATTCTGTGGGTATTAGAGGATGTGTTGTTAAATCAGGTTTAGTGGTTGCTTCCATTGTCTCAATTGTAGTTTGTGTCACAGTTGTAAGTGTAGTTGACGGAGATTGCTCTGTAGTTGTTTGCGATTCAGTTGTGATTCTTGGTACTATGTTGGTTCTTAATATATTTGACTCTGCTTTTGCTGGTTTTGTGCTTATTGTAGCCTGTGTTGTGGATTCAGTCATAGTACTCAGTTCCATTGTCAGTGTTGTAGTTGGTGGTGGAGTTACAGTAGCCTGTGTAGTGAATTCTGTTGTAGTGATTGCTTCCGTTATTCGAGTTGTTGTTTTTGGCAGAGTTGTAGGTCCAGGTGATGGAGTTTCCTTTGGAGATATTGATGCTGCTGGTGTTGCTTCTGCTGTTCTTGGCTCTGTGGTTGTTCCAACTTCCATTGTCGATTCAGTAGTCATGGTCACTTTCATTTTTTGACTTGCAGTAGGGGACAAAGTTGTAAGTGCAGTTGAAGGAATTTCCTCTGTAATTGTAGATGCTTCAGTTGTGGTGCTTGGAGGTAAGGTTCTTGTTAATGCAAGTGATTCTGCTGTAGTTTGTGGCACAGTTGTAGGTGTAGTTAATGTCGTTTCCTCTGTAGTTGGTCCTTTAATTGTAGTTGTTCTTAGAGCTAAGGTAATTGTTAATCCAGTTGATTCTGCTATTATTGATTCTACTGATGTGGATTCAGTGGTAGGGGTCACATCCGATATTAAAGTTGTAGTTGGTGGTACAGTTGTAGGTGTAGTGGATGGAGTTTCCTCAGTTGTGTTTGAAGCTATGGTGGTTATTAGTCCAGTTGATTCTGTTGTTGTCGATCGTGCTGGTGTTGATTCTGTAGTTGTTCTAGCCTGCGTTGTGGATTTAGTGATAGAGGTTGCTTCTGTTGTTGGTACAGAAGCTACTTTATTTGTTGGTGTCCCCACTGTAGTTGTTGATGCTTCAAGCTTAGTGCTTGGAATCAGAATATTTATAGATGTGGCTGATTGTGCTGTTGTTTGTTTCATAGATGTTGTAGCCTGTGATGTGGATTCAGTTGTAGTGGTTGTTTCCATTGTTCGAGTTGGAGTTTTTGGTGGAAATGTAGGACCAGGTGATGGGGATTCCTTTGTAGATGTTGATACTGCTGGTGTTGCTTTTGCTGTTGATGGCTCTGTGGTTGTTGCAACCTCCATTGTGAATTCAGTAGTAGTGGTTATTTTCATTTTTCCACTTGTAGTAGGGGGCACAGTTGTAAGTGGAGTTGAAGGAGTTTCCTCGGTAGTTGTTGATGTTTCAGTTGTGATGCTTGGAGCTAAGTTACTTGTTAATCCAATTGATTCTGCTGCAGCTTGTGGCACAGTTGTGGGTGTAGTTGATGGAGTTTTCTTTGTAGTTGGTGCTTCAGTTGTGCTTGGAGTTAAGGTAATAGTTAATCCAGTTGATTCTGCTGTTGTTGATTCTGCTGATGTGGATTCAGTGGTAGGGGTCACATCCAATATTAAAGTTGCAGTTGGTGGTGTAGTTGTAGGTGTAGTTGATGGAGTTTCCTCATTTGTGTTTGAAGCTATGGTGGTTATTAATCCAGTTGATTCTGCTGTTGTGGAATCTGTTGGTGTTGATTCCGTGGTTGTTCTAGTCTGTGTTGTGGATTCAGTGATAATGGTTGCTTCTGTTGTTGGTACAGAAGTTACTTTAGTTGTTGGTGTCCCCTGTATATTTGATGATGCTTCAAGCTTAGTGTTTGGAATCAGTATATTTATAGATGTGGCTGATTGTGCCATTGTTTGTTTCATAGATGTTGTAGCCTGTGATGTGGATTCAGTTGTAGTGGTTGCTTCCATTGTTTGAGTTGGAGTTTTTGGTGGAATTGTGGAATCAAGTGATGGGGATTCCTTTGTAGATGATGATACTGCTGGTGTTGCTCCAGCTGTTGATGGCTCTGTGGTTGTTACAACCTCCATTGTGGATTCAGTAGTAGTGGTGACTGTCATTTTTCTATTTATAGTAGGGGACACAGTTGTAAGTGGAGTTGAAGGAGTTTCCTCTGAAGTTATTGATGATTCAGTTGTGGTGCTAGGCGCTAAGGTACTTAATCCAGTTGATTCTGCTGTTGATTCTGCTGATGTAGATTCAGGAGTAGGGGTCATATTCAATATTAGAGTTGAAGTTGGTGGCACAGTTGTAGGTGTAGTTGATAGAGTTTCTTCATTTGTGTTTAAAGCTATGGTTGTTATTAATCCAGTTGATTCTGCTGTTGTGGATTCTGTTGCTGTTGATTCTGTGGTTGTTGTAGGCTGTGGTGTGGATTGAAGCACAGTGCTTGCTTCCATAATTTTTGCTGTAGTTTGTGACATCAGTACAGTTCGTTGAGTTTCCCTTGTACTTTTTGATTCAGTTGTAGTGCTTGGAGCTAAGGTCACTGTTAATTGAGTTGATTCTGCTGTCATTGATTCTGCTGGTGTTGTATCCATGGTTGTTCCAACATCCATTGTCGATTCAGAAGTAGTGCTCACTTTCATGTTTCCACTTGTAGTAGGGGGCACAGTTGTAAGTGGAGTTGAAGGAGTTTTCTCGGTAGTTGTTGATGTTTCAGTTGTGATGCTTGGAGTTAAGTTACTTGTTAATCCAATTGATTCTGCTGCAGCTTGTGGCACAGTTGTGGGTGTAGTTGATGGAGTTTTCTTTGTAGTTGGTGCTTCAGTTGTGCTTAGAGTTAAGGTAATTGTTAATCCAGCTGATTCTGCTGTTGTTGATTCTGCTGATGTGGATTCTGTGGTAGGGGCCACATTCAATACTAAAGTTGAAGTTGGTGGCATAGTTGTAGGTGTAGTTGATGGAGTTTGCTCATTTGTGTTTGAAGCTATGGTGGTTATTAATCCAGTTAATTCTGCTGTTGTGGATTCTGTTGGTGTTGGTTTTGTGGTTGTTGTTGCTTGTGTTGTGGAGTCGCTGATCGTGGTTGCTTCTGTTGTTGGTACAGTTATTAAAGTTGTTGGTGTCCCCTCTGTAGTTGTTAATGCTTCAAGCTTAATGCTTGGAATCAGTATATTTATAGATGTGACTGATTGTGCTGATGTTTGTTCCATCATTGTTGTAGCCTGTGATGTGGACTGAAGGATAGTGCTTGCTTCCATTATTTTTGTTGTAGTTTGTGGCACAGTTATTGGTATAGTTGGTTGAGTTTCCTCTGTACTTTTTGATTCAGTTGAAGTGCTTGGAGCTAAGGTCTGTGTTATTCGAGTTGATTCTGCTGTCATTGATTCTACTGTTGTTGTTTCTATGGTTGTTGTGGCCTGTGTTCTGGATAAAATGGTTGTGGGCAATTCAGTTGTCAGTGTCATAACTGTTAATACAGTTGTAGGTATTGCTGATGTGCTCTCCTCTCTAGTTTCTAATGCTTCAGGTGTACTGCTTTGGAACTGAGTACTCATAAATGCCACTGATTCTGCTGTTGTCGTTGATGGCATTTCCTTCGTCACTGTTGATGCTTCCCTTGTAGTGCTTGGAACTAATGTAGTTGTTAATCTAGATGATTCTGCTGTTATTGTCTGTGTGGTTGTCTCAGCCTGTGTTGTGGATTCAGTGGTAGAGGTCACTTCTTTTGTTAGTATTGTAGCTAGTGGTACAATTGTAGGTGTAGTTAATGGAGTTTCCTCTCTAGTTGTTAATGATTCAGTTGTGGTACTTGGAGCTAAGGTAGTTGTTAATCTAGTTGATTCTGTTGGTGATGGTTCTGTGGTTGTTTCAGCCTGTGTTCTGAATTCAGTAGAAGTGGTCATTTCTGTTATTGGCACAGTTGTAGCTATAGATGTTGGTGTCCCCTCTGCAATTGCTGATGTTTTAGGTGTCATGCTTTGAACCAGTGTAGATGTAGATGCTGTTGATTCTGCTGTAGTTGATTCTGAGGTTGTTATAGATTGTGGTGTGGATAAAATGGTAGTGAACAATTCAGTTGTGGATGCTATAATTGTTGTTGGTACACTTATAGGTATAGTTGTTGGGCTCCCCTTTGTAGTTGTTAGTGCTTTGTTTGTAGTGCTTGTAAACAAAGTATTTGAGAATATAGTTGATTCTCTTGTAGTTGATTCTGCTGTAGGTGATTCTATGTTTGTTGCAGCTTGTGTTGTGGATACAGTGGTAGAGATCAATTCTGGTATTGGTGTTGTAATTACAAATGGGACAGTTGTCAGTGTTGTTATTGGGGTTGCCTCTTTAGTTGTTGATGCTTCAGTTCCATTGCTTGAAGCCTGGGTAGTTGTAGATGCAACGGTTCCTTCTGTTGTTGTTTCTGTTGGAGCCTGTGTTATAGATTCAGTGTTAGGAGTTACTTTTTTTGTGTGGGCTGTAGTTGGTAGCCCAGTTGTAGGTGTAGTTGATAGAGTTTCCTCTGTGGTTGTTGGTGATTCTGCTCTCATGCTTGTAGCAATGGTGGGTGTTAATCTAGTTGATTCTGCTTTTGAAGCTTCAGTTGTAGTGCTTGGAACTGAAATAGTTGTATATGCAGTTGTTCCTGCTGTTGTTTGATCTGTAGTTGCTGTACCTTGCATTGTAGATTCAGTAGTGATGGTTGGTGTTGTAATCAATGGTACAGTTGTAGTTGTTTCCTCTGTAGTTGTCTGTGTTTCAGTTTTAGTGCTTAGAACTAGAGTATTTGTTGATGCAGTTGTTTCTGCTGTTGTTGATTCTGTGCTTAATGTAGGCTGTGTTGTGGATAAAGTGATAGCAGTCAGCTTGGTCACTGGTGTTGTAGATGTTAATGACACAGTTGTAGGTGTTTTTCCTGGAGTTTCCTGTGTAGTTATTGCAGTCATAGTGCTCAGAGATTGAGTAGTTATACATGCAGTTGTTTCTACTGACATTGCTTCTGTGGTTGTTGTAGATTGTTCTGTGGATTCAGTGGTATTGGTTGGATCTGTTGTTAGTGTAGTTGTTTGTATTTTCTCTGTCTTTGTTGATGGTTCAAGTGTAGTGCTTAGAACCCGACTCCTGGTAGATGCTGATGATTCTGCAGTTGATTCTATTGCTGGCTGCATTGTGGATTCAGTGATTGCCATCCTGAAGTCAAGGCATCATGTATCAGAGATTATCATTTTATGGCCAAAAGAAAGCAATAAATAATTTTATATTTTTACATTTGCATTTTTTCAAAATTTCTAAATTCACCTTTTATGCAGACAATACCCAAGAAATAAAGATTTTGACAGCTCTACTTACGTTTGGCTTCTGATCCCACTAAATACCAACCACAGATACACTGTTACAAATAGAGTATATTGTTATTATTTTAAGGTAGTAATGGGAATTAAATTATTTTATATTTCAGATAAAAGAAAAAAACACTGAAATCCAGAAAGGCCTAAACTTCACAATTGACAAAATTTATTTAATTGCATGATAAAGATTTGTATAATTTCAAAAATGACAAATTTAAAAATGTTCTTGTGTCTATTTCAACCTCCCACAAGCATGATTATGATAATGACCCTTCCTATACATCACTTTGTTATTTTCTGTGTGAAGTATGTTTCTGTGATTTTTTTTTTTTTAAATTCAGAGTTTGTTGTGCTTACATTTTATATAGGACAATGGACCGTAAATGATTAATATATTTGATACTGATAACAGTGATGAAAACAGAAGAACACACCTAAAAAATCAACAACTGCACTGGAAAATCCAACATATGCATCTACAACTATAACACAAACAATGACAACAGAAGTGACCACTACCACTAAGTCCACAACACAGCTGATCTACTTCACTCTCATCTGTTCATTCACTTGAGTTAAATAGGTTAAATCTACTATCTTCCCCATGCTTAATATCTGTTCCACTGAAAATGATCAAAATAAGATGCCAGTAATAGGAGGAAATGACATATTGTCTTGTAAAATCAAATCTGTGGGTTATTTTCTTCTCCTACAGTAAGCCTTCAGTACTTCATCAATTGATGGAGTCCAACTCTAAGACCATTGCACATGTCACTATCAAGTGTGGCATATAGCAAGGTGATGCACTGTCTCTGCTGCTGTTCTGCATAGGCCTGAACCCCCTCAGCCAGATCATCACAAAGAGTGGATATGAACACAGATTCAGGAGTGGAGTGACCATCAGCCACCTCCAAGACATGGATGACATCAAGCTGTACACCAGGAGTGAACGAGATATTGATGCACTGATCCACCTCACCAGGATCTACAGCAAGGACATCAGGATCTCATTCGGATTGGATAAGTGTGATTGCATGGTGGCAAGGAGAAGGAAGGTGATTAGGAGTGATGGGGTGGACTTACCAGAAGGCAGGATAGCAGATATACAGGACAGCTACAAGTATCTGAGTATGCCACAGGCCAGTGGGTGCCATGATGAGGAGGCAAGGGGGCCAGCAATGACCAAATATGTCCAGAGGGTAAGACAGGTTCTCAGAAGCCAGCTCAATGGTAGGAATAAGATCCAAGTCATCAATATGCATGCCCTCCTACTCATCAGAAACCCAACTGTAATAGTAAACTGGCCACAAGAGGAGACAGATGCAGGTCATGTCAAGACATGAAAATTCCTCACAATGTATGGAGGGTTCCACCTGAAGTCCAGCACCCTGAGATGCTACAAGTCATGGAAACAGGGAGGGTGAGGATTGGTGAATGTCAGAACCATGATCCAAGATGAAACAAGTAGCATCCATGAATACATCAGAAATATGTCCGTCCATTCCCCCACTTTGCACCTGTCTTTGGCTTGTAATTTATGTTGTCTATTGTACTTAGATAGCTATATATTTAGATAGCTAGATGTTCTAGATAGCTAAATGTCTCCTTAGACAGCTATAGATCATTCTTTATATACCTTGTTTTGTAACCTTCTATTTTCTCTATAAGTCCACCATGGGGAGCCTCAAGGAAACAGTATTTCAAATGCACTGTATACTTGTATGTGGATGTATAGACAGTAAAGCTCTCTTGAATCTTGAATATTGAGGGTGATGAGGATGATGAGATAAAATTGTGGAAGACCAAGCCCCTCCATGGGATGTATCATCCATAGATAGAGAAAGTGGCTGACATCAAAAAGTTCTACCAGTGGATAGAGAAGGCTGGCTTGAAGGACAGCACAGAGGCTCTAATCACAGCAGCACAGATACAGGTGTCTACCACAGTAGACAGGACCCAAGGTGCAGGCTGCACAAAGATGCCCCTGAGACAGTCCAGCACATGGTAACAGGGTATAAGATGCAAGCTGGGACAGCATACCCTGAGTGACATTACCAAGTGGCTGGGATAGTAGATTTTAAATTTCCCTGAGGGAACCCTCCCAAAGGGATCAATAAAGTTCTTTCTTTCTTTCTTTCTTTCTATCTATCTTAGTGTACAGGAACATCTGTGCTGAGTACAGACTAGAAGTCCCCAAGTCCCAATGGGACATACCACCAAAAGCAGTTGAGAACAACAGAGCTAAGATGAATGAATGAATGAATGAATGAACCCTTTATTATCACTGTACCAATGAAATTGACCATCAAC
>JAPEKL010000026.1:74190502-74201694 GCA_028877455.1 Bagre pinnimaculatus | reverse complement strand
ATAAACTATGGAGTTTATTAAATGTTATCGAAACTAAAATGTTCTCGATAGTATAGAAACACACACACACACACACACACATTTCTTTAAATACCAGCACAACAAGACAGCAAGCAGAGATGGGGGTCATACATATGAACCTCATTCTCTATCTCTCTCTCTCTATCTTTATTCTTAATTTTTCCATTGTTGTACTGTATTTTAATAAACCTCTGTTCTGTTGACACGTTGACTTTATTGACCAATTAATTTCCACCACACATGTCATGGTTGAAGTGCCCTTGAGCAAGGCACCTAACCCCCAACTGCTCCCTGGGCACTGTAGCATAGCTGTCCACTGCTCTGGATATGTGTGTGTGCTCATTGCTCACTTGTGTGTGCATGCATGTGTACACTGCTTCAGATTGGTTAAACGCAGAGGATGAATTTCACTCTGCTTGAGTGTACGTGTGACAAAGTCTTCTTCAATTCTGAAATACTCAAACCAGTCCATCTGGCACCAACACCCATTCAGAGATGATAATTTTTCCCATTCTAATGTTGGAAGTGAACATTAACTGAAGCTCTTGATTTGTATCTGCATACGTTTATGCATTGTGCTGCTGTCAAGGAATTTGTGAGGATGCAGGCACTTACAGATGTATGTGTGGAGGAAGACAGATTGCAGAAAGTCATCAAAGCCAAATCTGAGCTGCTGGAATCAGTGTTGGAAAACTAGCCAGGATCGGGCAATTGGCAAACAACATAGAGTAGGAAGAGCAAAGAGTGAGAAATGAGAAGAAAGTAGCAAGGGTCAGAATCAAAATGAGCAGTCAGAAAGATACAAGGCTTGGTATGAACTGAGAGCAGAACGATACTTCACAAAGGTGTGTTTGAGATGTGAGCTTATATGGAGGGACAGGTAACTGAGGAAATAATGGGCAGCTGTGATTCAGTAGGCGTGAGACAGAGGGTGCTGTGTGTTATGGGAATTATAGTTCAGAGGGTCCATGTTTGTAGTCTGCTGAACTTCAGCAGGTTTACTGACAGAGCCCCCCCAAGGAGCTACCTCCAGGAGCTACAATCTTTCTGGGATGACCCCTACCTCTAGGTGCTGGTTTCCTAGGAAACTGGGCATGGAACTCTTGCTTTAGAAGGGGGTCAAGAATGTCCTTGGATATGACCCAGCTTTGTTCCTCTGGCTAGTACCCCTCCCAGTCTACCAGGTATTCAACTTGGCCTCTTCTACATCTTGAATTGAGGATTTTGTGGACCTGGTAGATGGGATCTCCTTCAAGGTTGAGTGAGGGGTGTTCTTGGGTTGGTGTGTTGCTGGCGAGGGGTCCTGGGATGGCAGGTTTGAGGTGTTGTGATGTGTTGATTTCCTTGTCCAGTTTCCAGGTGATGAACTGCATGAAACATTGTGGTGGGACAACGGGATGTGAACCTGTTTCATGGTGGGACCACCCAAATGCCCTGGATAAGGCATCTGCCTTGACATTTTTGGACCCTGGATGGAACAAGATGGTGAAGTTGAAGCACGTGAAGAATAGAACCCAACTGGCCTGATGAGGCTTCAATCTCTTGGCCTTTCTGAGGTACTTAAGATTTTTATGATCATTAAGGATGGTGAAGGGATGAGTGGCTCCCTCTAACCAGTGCCGGCACTCTTCAAGAGCTAATTTAATCACAAGCAGCTCTCTATTTCCTACATCATAATTTCTCTCTGCTGAGGTTAGTTTCTTAGAAAAGAAGGCTATGGGAAAGAAAGCAAGGGTCAGAATCAGTATGAATCAGATTCAGTAGGCGGGAGACAGAGGGCACTGTGTGTTATGGGAATTGTAGTTTGGACGGTCCGTGTTTGTAATCTGCTGAGCTTCAACGGGTTTACTGACAGAATTTGCTGATTAGAGAACTGCATCAAACAACAGGTGTATGGGTGTACCTAATAAAGTGGCTGGTGAGTGTGTGTGTGTGTGTGTGTATATATATAGTTATATTTAAAAAAAAAAGAAAAACAACAAGACGCCTTGGTTTTAACATTTCTGTTGCTGTGAATATTATTACCATAGCACAGTTAATTAATGATGTGATGAGAGAGGATTACAACAGCTCAAAAAATCTTTTTTGTAAAAGCATAGTAAAAAATTAAAGTAATTAAAACTACAAAAAAAGAAAAAAAACGATGTTCAAAAACAAATGTTTTCTCATCCTCCAAGCAATAAAATTGTGATAAAATATTTTGAGAGTAGTACGATAATTCTGAAAGTAGCATTCCATGGAACTAAATGCAAGTCTTCGGAGTATTATGTATAAAAAAAATAAAAGTATAATTAATTTATTTGCTTGTATTTATTTGCAAAACACAAAACTCTTTGTTCCCTCTTTCACACCCAGTTTTGTTTGTTAAAGTCCACACCAAAGTTCTATTTTTGTGACACCTTTTTTTTTTTTATAATTATTTGGTTCAGTTCACCACATTGGTTGCCCACATGAGTATTCTTTGATTGCTGATGTGTGCTTTGATGGGAAATTCTTATTGGTTCTCACTGAAAGCTGTTCTTCCTCTTCAGCTCATGCAAGTCTATATAAATCAAACTAAAAGTCATACATGTTCTCTGTGGAGAAGGTTTCTTTATTTTTCAGCATTAACACAAGGAAAATATACTGCTATATGCATTAACCTCTGTGATTTGCATGCATGGCTAAGTACATGTGAAACAGACTAAACAATGTTGAAAAGGTTTGACAGGTCTGTAGTTCAATGTAGGTGCAAAAGCACTCGTGATGAAATAATAAATTTGTTTTACATACACTGGCCCTTCCTGATAGTGCAATTAAGCTTCCAGTGAGTAACTTGTTTAGAATAGATATTTTTTTGTTCAGATGTGAATGGTTACCTACCTTATTCCTATTTTAGCAAAGTACCAGCAGGATTATCTATTTCATTTAAATAGTGGCATATGTTTCTGTTTAACTGAATATCTATTAAATGGAATATTGACGCACGATCTCTTGGGTGGTGGCACATGTTTTTCATTTTTCCACAGTATTATGATCATTTTACTAATGATCAGTGATTAATTCCAAGAGAGGGTTGGGTGTAATTATAATTATGGGAGTGTTACCACATATTGATGGGAGGTGACTGGAAATATTTCTCTTGATGACTTCTTCTTTCTGATCTGATTTTATTTTTTCTTTGCTTTTTCCCAAAATTTATTTATTTATTTAGCTTCATCATGCAGGCTCTACTACAACCCGAATATTTAAAATTCATTAAAATTCTGCATACCCTGTATGATTTCACAACCAGCTCTTTCTATTATTCATATACATATACAGGAAATTTGCCTGACTAAAAGTTACTCAAACTGAAAAAAAAAAAAAATTTTAGAGAGGGACCAAATGTTATCTGTTAAGTAAAATTTCTTCAATTTGAGTAAATTTTACTCAGGCAAATATCCTGTGTAGTATTATATAGAGGTAAAGCCCAGAGTAATGCCTAGAACACATAAAAATGCTCAGTATGATTCTTTATAAATCACCACAAATGAAGATTATTTAAAATGGATGGATAATATATTTAAAACTTGTACTTGAGATAAAAATGCTATAAACAATAAACAGCAATAAACAGGATGAAAAGTAATATTAGTGTTGTAAAAATCTTACAGTTCACTGGCAGTGGAATCCACACCATGCCAAACCTTGATATAATCGATAACATAATTTTAGGTTCAATTTATCATTTTATCCCATTATCTTAACACCATCACCATATTCAGTGTGACTGAAATCTGAACTCTTATATGGGAAAAAAAGTTACAGCCATATCTTTGATTCATGACGTGTACTGGCTACATTTTCTTCTTATCAGCCTTTCTGTGATCTGTCAATTTGCAAAACTCCACTGCTCCACCCTGAATATACTTGAGGAGCGGCAATAAGTTTGACAGATGGACAAAAGAAAATAAATAGTTGTCCTAATCTTGAGATCTTTCTATTTAATTCTATAACTGCCAAGTTTCTAGGTATGTCTGCCATGTTTATCAACACAACCAATATAATACAAACTGGACTAAATAGGAATAGTGTTTATATTAAAGTATTTAGATATTATGAATGATTTAGAGCTTGGTTCTGATTTCTAAATCTTTCAAAAATAAGTCATCAATTCATTGCAGTATGCACAACACAAATCTTTGTCTAACTTCCTGGCCATGGTATTCTCTTTATACATCACTGCATACTTCACATTGTCTTTGTCATGATTTTCAATATTTGGATTTACACCTGTTATTGTTCAGGTGAGCAAAGACATCTAATTTGTTTCTGCAACACAAGTGCAGGAGGGGCCACCCCTTGCTGACATGACACCACTCCTTATAACGTCAGTTTTCACTTTTGATAAATAACCTTTCAAGTCTGAGTGTGACATCTTTTAGACAAATCACTGAGTGTGTTACAGTGGACAAATTATCGATTGAAATTGGATGGTTATGACTTTGAAGAATAAACTAAGGTAAAACAACTGCTATCTTTTAGATTTTTTTCACTGTTAATCCTGATGCTTTAATTCATTAGTATGTGGTAATTTTTTCTTATGAAGCAGATAAAAATCACAGCTTATTCACTGTAGATTGGCAGCTATCATCTGTTACACAACAGCTATTGGTATCTCAGTTTGAGACAGTTTAGGAAATTAAATTAGACTAATTTAGAAGCAAATTAAGATTCATAAGGCATTTATGCATTTTCTGATGGAATTGTGTTTTAATGAGAAAATGAGAAGAGACGAGTTTAGACTAATGACTCCTAGTTTGCTTAAATCATTCATTTTTAATTAAAACCAATCTGTTCTAGTACATTGTAGGAGATGACAGAATTGATAATCTAAAGCAAATATATTAGTTACACATTCTAATTTCATTATCCAGTATAGCATAATGACAAGAAATTTCAATCTGTGTTAGAAAATATACAACAGGCTTTGGTTAACCATCAGTAATGGCTGAAATAATGGATGGAAAAACTGATCAAAATATTAGATGAGCATAGTCAGTAAACTAAAATTGAGATTTAATATCACTGTATATCAATAGGTTTGACTTCTGTAAAAATCATGGCACCAGAAAAACTACACTCCTCACCATGTGTAAGTAAAATTTATATTTTGTTCACTTTAATGTCACTGGAATATTTCTGCAACTACACTAGAATTTACTGTTCATTTGACATTAGTAACAAATATATACTGTCCTTTCCTTTTAATAATTTGAGTTGAGTCAATATTTAAGCTTAGTGGTTAATTTCCTAATTATTTCTGCTGGATATATTAGTTTTGTGGGAAACTGAGTGTGAAAATCAAGCTTTCACTCAGTGCCCAACAAAATATCAGACAAAGCTGTTAATCTATGCTTTGTTTATGAAAGTAAGCTTATGTTATTCATTAAGGGATGTTTTCCTGGAGTAGAACATTAAAATAAATAAATAATTGTATGATGTAAAGTTGGGAAACTACAGTATATAAGTTGTCGGATACATTGTTTGCAATATGATTATAATGATTACACACTATATGATTATTACTAGATCATACCATAATTTCTATGTATGACCTTAATTTGGACACAATTGACCTGTTTTATGTTTGTTTAAAACCTGAAGTAAATAAACAGACATATAACCTGAACATTAAAAGATATTTTACATTAAAATATTCTTTGTTTGTGACAGTGTGTGTGTGGTGGGTGTTTACCTGGACTTGTGCCCAAGCGTAAGTACAATATTTTTTTCTCCATTGAAAGTGCCTGGTTGATTGTAATGCTCATTGTGGACCCAAAAGAAATTGGGGCGAATTAATAATGCAGGGAGTGAGCTATCAAATGTCAGTGGTTAAAGTACAGTATGTCAATCCACTATCTTAATGTTTCCTTTAACAATCCTTTATATAATATTGATTGATTGCAGGACAAGAGAACGGCTAAATCCTGAGACACCTACAAGGGGACCAATGAAGATGAATCATGATTTCACACAACGCAAAACTGTACTGAAAGAAAGCAATAAAGTAACTTCACGACAATCTGCAGATACAGACATAACTGTCAAAAGAGGTGGACATACTTCTCCGACTAATATTGATAGAAAAACAACTGAACAATCATTCAGTACTGCAAAAGGTACAACAACCAAATGTAGAGAAAGACTTTTCAGCAAAGTCACGATCAAACAGCCATCACATGGATCAAGCAAAATGACAACAGTGGCTCCAAGAACTATTAAGAGTTCACCAACGAAGACGACTCCCTCAAAGTATGTTCAACATCTGTTGTTTATTTAATAGATAGTTGAAGTAGATGATTATTAATCATCATTGGAAAATAATCAATATCATTTGTCTCTCCAGACCTGTTCCATCTACGGCTACTGTAAAGCTGGTGTTCAACTGCTCATTTCCTGTTCCCAGTGAGAGTTTGGTCTTGAATGCTATCGCAACTCTGCTACACTCTCGAGCTGCCAGCATCCCCAATACTGTGAAAATACTGGGCTTCTCCAATAAAAGTATATTCTCCCTTCTAATGATACCATGCATCTACAAACTTCTAATTCTCTGTCCCTTCCTCATGAAACCTAAAGAAGAAAAAAGGAAGAAAATTATATTCATTTTTTTCCCCACAGAAATTTCAGACAACTCCTATGAAGTTGACTTCATAATCAGTGTCAATATCATCATGCCAGAAAAATATGACCTCAGGAAAAAAGTCTACAAGCAAATCCAAAAATCCATCAATGACATAGTAAGCAAACATAACCACTTGTGTAAAAAAAAATAAATAATCTACCTTATTTAATAAACATGAGATATTTTTATTTTATAAAAGGTGAAAAATATACTAATCAATGACTTGTGAAATCAATCAGGCAAATGAATTTTAAAATTCACAATACCAGAAGAATGTTTAAATATGTTTTTGGTTAAACAAAGAAAAGTCATGTATTTCCCAAAAAGATTACTTGCTTTAAATCAGTGATGTGTATTTGAAGATCAAAAGTGCTAATTTCACAATATGTAGATCATTTTAATCAGGCAGGTGTTTCACAACCACTGGACAGGATGTTGGCATCTATGGCATTTACTCTGCCAAAAAAGGAGCTGGTAATGAGGCCTTAACGATAGACAGCTATTTTTTTCAGTAGTTTTGCCTTAATAAAAGTAGAGTAGAGGAAAGACTTGCAAAAAAAGAGTCTCTGAGTAGCTGTGGATCCCTTAAATTTACACAGTATATAAAGAGAAGTGAAAGTGCTGATGAGCAGGGAAAAAACAAATGTGTCCTCAGTCATGTGGAAATGGTTTGTTGTGATAAAGTTCAATACTATAAAGTCAGTCAGGCAGGTTTGTGGCAAATTATCTCTTGAATCTCAAAATCAAATGTTTTCTTGAAGGAATTTTGCCCCTCCATTTGTTTCATTGACATCTATACACTAAATAAAAGTTTACATTTTCATTTATGTCATTTATCTATACCACTTATCCATCAGGGTCATGGGGAAGCTGGTACCAATTCCAGCTGATTTGGGGTGAGAGGCGGGGTTCACCTTGGGCAGGTCACCAATTTATCGCAGAGTTACACAGAGATAAACAACTACTCACACTCACATTCACACCTATGAGGGTTTTATTGTAGCCAGATGACCAAATCCACATGTCTTTGGACTGTGGGAGGAAGCCAACACAGGCATGAGGAGAACATGCAAACTGCACACAGAAAGGCCCCAGTCAGTCATGATGTTCGAACCCAGAACCTTCTTGTTGTGACAGTGATAACCACTGCACCACCCAATTTTTATTTACTAAAAATTCAATGTAAATAATGAATAAAATTTTTATTATAAATAATTTTAATGTCAAGCACACAAGGGATAATTCAACATGTATGCCTGTTGTTATTCCAAGTTCACATTTCCATATTTGTTAAGAAAAATTATATAAATTAGCAATATATTTTAAATAAGAAACATCTTTTAAATGGGGTTTACTGATTATGGTCATGACAATGAAAGACTGAATGTACAGAGAACAGTTACAACTGATTTTTTTTGTCATCTCCAGCTAAACATGCTATTAAATGAACCTGGAGCAGAACTATTTGAACCTCATAGCACCTTCTTCATGTAAGTTCAAAGAGGCATTGATTTATTGACTCATATTCAACAGTAAATTGTATGATTATCATGTTAACATTTTGCTGTTTACAGGAATTTGGAAATTGATATGGAGTACAGATTTGGATGTGGAAATAGCAAACAACCAATCAGCTTCATAAATAAACTCAGTGGTATGTTAAACCACAGATTATTACTTTATGAATGGAGAATGTGTGGTTGAAATTAAATAATTGTTCCAGTAATTGGCCCTATTATTAAAAAAAGTCTTCTTTTGATTAAATTTGAACAGCTTCTGTGACGACTGTAAGAACTCTGGAGGGGACCACCAAACCACTAATTACTGCGTCAAGAAACATGCATTTAGGTGGAGGAGGCAAAACAACAACAGTTACTCCAGCAGTTTCAAGAAATAAGAACAAGTATGCTCAACCTGTGACATTTATACACTATATGGCCAAAAGTATGTGCACATCTGATCATCAAACCCATATGTGCTTATTGAACATCCATTCCATATTTATTCCCCCTCGTAATGAGCTCCACTCTTCTGGGAAGAATTTCCACTAGATTTTGGAGTGTGGCTGTGTTCATTCAGCTACAAGAGCATTAGTCAGATCAGAAACTGATGTTGGTGAGGAGGTTTGGGATGCAGTCAGTGTTCCAGTCCATCCCAAAGGTGTTCAGTGGGGTTGAGTTCAGTCAGAGCTCTGTGCAGAGCACTCAAGTTCTTCACTCCAACCTTCACACACTATGTCTTCATGGAGCTCACTTTGTGTTAAGGTGCATTGTCATGCTGGAGCAGGTTTGGATTCTGACTTCCAGTGAAGGGAAAATGTAATGCTACAGAATAAAGAGACATTCTATAGAATTGTGTTCTTCAGACTTTGTGGTAACAGTTTGGAATCACATATGGGTGTGATGGTCAGGTGTGCACATACCCGTGTAGTGTACTTAATGATTATTGTTGAATGCACTGTGAATTGTTTTACAACAACAATTCAATGTAATACTAGATAATTTTATTAGGACTTAGCTGAACATGAGTATTTCTTTCTGTATTTTGGTAATTGCTTCTCATGTTCTCTCCTGTTTCAGAGTCCGGGCCATTGTGATGCACATTAAAATTGAGTTTAGGAACTTGACCACTGTACCAAGTGAGGATGAGGTTTTCAGAGCTGTTAATGCTACATGGAACACAAACACCAGAACTGTGCGAGATGTAGGAATAGAAAAATTGCCTGTCAATATACAGAACATCATCTATGAGAGTAAGTTTCTTTACTAATCTGTCATTAAAACTTAGTTTTCCTTGCTTTGGCAGCATAGTAGCACTGTGATAGCATCACCACCTCACAGTTCCAGGGTTCCCGGTTCCATCCTGAGCTCAGGTTACTGTCTGTGTTATGTTTCACATATTTTCCTTATATTAGTATGGAGTACCTCTGGGTTCTCTGGTTTCTTCACATCTCCCAAAGCCATGCAAGTAGGTGTACTGGCTAAGATGAAGTGTCTCTAGGTGTGAACGAGAGTGTCAATGTCTGTGTGTTGACCTGTGATGTAGTGGCATCCCATTCCAGGTGTATTCCTCTTTCATACCTGGTATTCCTGGGATAGACCAGCACCCTGACCAGCACTAAACTCTTACTGAATATCATATAAATAAATTAATTTTCATGTTCTATTATGGCCTGTCTTTGATATATTTTACCAAGTTAATGTTTTTTGAAAAATACTTAAATGTTAGAACTAATGAGGTTATGGTGTTTGTTCACACTATTTTATAACCCCACCTTTAATTATCATTCCTTTTCAGAAATAGGCAACAACTCATACAGTATTGACTTTGTATTCAAGATCAGCAATGTGAGCATTCATGTAAACAATGATCAGATAAATGAAATATACAACACAATACAAAACAAAATGAACAGCCTGGTGAGTAAAATATACTTTTCATTTTTACAAAAAATTCACACTTTTAATTAAAAAAAGACTATATTAAGTTATTTATGTAACACTTAACTCTTGTATTCAGCTGAGTAAAGTCATACATCACTCAAATCCCGTACAATTTACCTACCCACCAACAAACTTCAGGTAAGTGAGAACTCAGCCTGCTCTGTTACTTTTTTCAGGACAAATAAAAATAAACAGATGATTATGCTGTTTTTTGTTCTCCTTTTCAGTTATAACGCTACCACAATTGAAGCAGTTCAAACGTACGTGTTGAACCGGAATGATATCAAAGCACCAAGTGAACTTCTCACTCAGCTACTCAGAGCCAGTCATCAAGCACCAACTACAGCTGCTCCTGCTACTGCTCCTGCTAATGTTAAGCATGCGAGTGCCACTCCTACAACTGCATCAGCTGTGGTTCTCACCAGAGTGGTGATCAACAACTCATCTCTCATTCCCTGTGAGAGTTTGGTCAACAGTACTATCGAAACTCTGTTGAAATCTCAAACTGCAAAATTTTCTGACACTGTAACAGTGATGAACTACACCTATGAACGTAAGGTTTCTTTTAATTATATAATATAACCCTTACTGTCCAAATTACTGTATTGTCCTTCTGAACTTGATAGCTTGACCAGACAGGCCAAACAAGAAAATTATTTTCTTCCCCAGAAATTTCAGACACTTCCTATGTTGTAAACATCACATTTAAGATGAGTAGTATCAAAATACAGTGGAGGTCTACCTGCATTAACAGTCTTGAAGAAAAGGTCAAGCCATCTATCAACAGAGCAGTGAGTACACAACCAACAGCATGCTCAACATATTCATTTTATTACTGTTGGCATTGATTTATGTACCACAGACACAACAATAATTTGGTCATCAATCAATCAATCAATCAATCAATCAAGCGATCAATTCATTTAATAAATAAATTAATAAATTTTTAAATATCCATATATGAATACATTTTTGATGACTTTGGAATACCTGGTGGTGCAGAACTTTATTATTATTATTATTATTATTATTATTATTATTATTATTATTAATAATAATAATAATAATAATAATAATAATAA
>JAPEKL010000026.1:73420385-73434260 GCA_028877455.1 Bagre pinnimaculatus | reverse complement strand
GCACCCGGAGGAAACCCACGCGGACACGGGGAGAACATGCAAACTCCACACAGAAAGGCCCTCGCCGGCCACGGGGCCCGACAGCGCTAACCACTACACCACCGTGCTGCCTTTGTGTAACTTAATATTAAACACACTCTCACAGTGCGAATGATGTGTGTGAGTAGGAGTTAAAGGGACACCAGCTGACTTCAGCACTAGGGCAAAACCGGCCCTGCTGCTTTCTGTGTATGCATGTTTTAATTGTCCATTATCTCACACTGTCAAAGAAAAGCCAAAGAAATCTGATGATTCCTCTGTGTGTGTGTGTGTGTGTGTGTGTGTGTGTGTGTGTGTGTGTGTGTGTGTGGAATGTAACTAGTATTGAACTGCAGGTTTTTTTGGTTTACTGTACAAACAATCAACCATTAATAAAAACACAGACATAAACTATGTGAAATACTTTCAAGAAAATGCTACCAATGTGCCCACGCCCATGCCTGCGCCCGCGCACACACACACACACACACACACAGTGAGGTCACACTGTCTTATGTGTCATTCACTCTGTCATAGCAGCAGCTCAGCGTAACCCCGTCTGGAAGTTCAAAATGGTTTCCACCTGAATTTTTGTTACTTTAATGGGTTCCATGAGATTCCGAAAGGTTTCCTTCAGGAATTTTCTGCTTACTATTAAATAAGTGATACTGCAGGACCCAGTCAGGCCGTATTTCATGTACAGATGATTACAACAAAAGATAGTCAGATAAACCATCAGGACCCATTACAGACCATCAAGAATCATTACTGATCTTCAGCAACCATTACAGACCATCAGGAACTATTAAGACCCATCTCTCTACACATCTCTACTGTTTTAATGTGTTTAAAAAGCTCATTATCCTGTTAGTTAGTTATAATCACTGTATAAATTAACTAATAACAATAAAATGTATGTATCCCCATCAAGATAGATGAAGCAGACCTTGAACATTTCGTCTCTCCCTCTGCCTCTGGTGGCGACGTTCGCATCACTCTCATGCACGCTACGCAAGCGTTGATGTAGCCAACAAACTGCCTCGGTGGAGGAGATGCCACCATCTGACTCTGTCCGGGGTTGCATTGTACCAATCTTGCTCCATATGGAACAGCCTGAGATCTTCCTTGACACAATCTTTCCAGCGTTTGTGTGGTCTACCTCTTTTTCTGTTACCATTGACTAACTCACCAAACAAGATAATTTTAGGCAAATGGTTGTCTGGCATGTGGCAAACATGCCCAAGCCAATGTAGTCTACTTTTCCTCACAGTTATTTCTGTTGGTGTTGTGCCCGCCCGGTTCTGTATTTCAATGTTTGTTACATGATTTTGCCATCTAATGCCGAGAAGCTGATGAAGACATCGCTGCTGGAAATGCTCAATCTTCTGCAAGTGGCGCGCATGTGTAGCCCATGTCTCAAGTGTGGGTGTTATGATAGCATGGTACACTAACAGCTTTGTCTTGATTGTGAGCCCATTTCTGTCCCATACTTTGGATTTCAATGATTTGAAGATCATGCTCATTGACCTGGTCAAAGCCTTCGATACCATAAATAGAGACCTAATGTGGGAACTTCTGCTTAACATTGGCATTCCAACCAAGATAGTGAAGATCATCAAAAGCTTCCACCAAGGTATGAGGGCAACTGTACTAGTTAAAGGCAACAGCACAGATGAATTTGATGTCAACAGTGGTCTATGGCAAGGATGCTCCCTGTTTGTGCTGTTCTTTGCTTTTGTTGTCAGACATGCCACTAAAGATCTACCACCAGAGGACAGGATAGGAATAAGATATCATCTGAACGGTGACCTCTTCAATCTGTGGCACCTATGAGCAAAATTAGCTAGTATAACTATTGTTAGTGAGCTTATCTATGCTGATGACGCTGGCTTTGCAAGTCACAAAGCCCAGGCCCTCCAAAATCTCACCAACAATCTGAACTCCTGTCAAAAGCAGGGTCTCACTGTCAGCAAGAAAAAGACAGAGGTTCTTCATCAGCTCTGCCATGAGCCCCCTCCAGTGGCACTCGAGAACACCCCCCTTACAGTGTCATCCACATTCTGCTATCTTGGAGGAACTGTCTCAGATGACTACCAGCTGGACAGAGAAATCAACAACAGAACAATAAAATAAGGTCTTAAATAAGATGCCACAGGAGCTGTACTGTACACCACCAATAGAACCCACAGGGTTCTCACGGGTTCTTTATAAAGATTATACTGAGCTGTTTGGCCTTTATGTTTTCAGATAACTGCACTGTTCTGTTCTTTTAGATTAAATCTAACTTTAATTTGTTTGATGTTCCGGGACTCTCGTGGTCAACCAAAGCTCTAGTGTTTGATAGAAAATGAGTTTTGTTACTCATTAACACTGTGATAGCAATGAGGCTAATTAGCCATTGATGGAGGACACAAAAGTGAGTTACTACTGAAACATGACTGTGGATTCCACTGAAACTCGTAAACTCATTATTTTAATACAGGAATTAGTTCACACAATATTAGTTCTTGATTTATAAATAATGGGAATGTTCCTGATAACTGACTGGAAAATATGGAAACAGCGAGCTAGATTTTTTTAAAGACTGTATAAGAGATTTTCCACAAATGTGTTGCTAAATTATGAAGAAAAATCGCAGCTCCAGAGTCACACTCAGCATTGCGTTAGACTTGGCATGTCGATCACAGCCAGTCAATTTTTTGGAATTGAACATGATGATGTCATCTGGATGAGGAAGTACCAGTTCCTGAACAGAGTTCCTGACAGAACTGGTGTGACCCGATGCGCTCACTGAGCTATCAGGACCAGAACATCAACATTCCATTCCCCTGAACCTTCCCTCACTTTTCTTACCTCTAAGGCTATGTAAAAAATGTGATGTTAAGAATAAATTTATAACATTTTAAGAAATACAGTAATAAATTCTCATATTTAATAAAATCACTCAGCAATCTTTCAAGTGATGATGTAAAGAATAAAACTGTGTGTGTGTGGTGCTGTTATAAGAAAATAATCAGCGACAGGGAGGGGAGTTACTGCTGCCTCCAAAAGGTTTTACTGTAACAGCAAGTGTTTTATTCCTCTTATACAACAGCAATTAAACAACAGTGTACTTTTTATCCCTTTATAGCTCCATTTAACGTTGTGGAACGAGTTACTTCCTGTTGTCACTGACATTACAGCAGCTATAAACAGTCGTTCCCTTGCCTGCGTCTATTTATTTTCTCTCTATTGAAGTTAATAAGACAAAAAAAAGCACAGCTTGTTCCATGATGTTACTGAGAAACCACAAAGAAGAAGAAAAAGTGTAAACTCGTCTGTCCTGAAGATGTCAGAAAACTTAAAGTTCCAGCTTCACCTGGAGTCACTGGAGACTCGTTCCATAAATACTGAATAAAAATCTCCTTATGGATATATGATTTCACAGTGATGTGGTGTAAAGAATAAACTTTCAGTCACGTTTACATCATATTCAGCGTCCAACTACATTACCCATAACACCACACAGCCAACCAACATGGCTACTAAGGACTAGTGCTGGAGTCGAGACCAATGAAATCGAGACCAGAGTGTATCAAGACCAAGACTCTGAGGGGGTTGAGATCAAGTCAAGACCGAGACCAAGGCAGGGCAAGACCGAGTCACGACCAGGACCAGACCAGTGGGTGTGAAGGGGGGTGAGGGAGGGGTGACAGCCATTAACAGGAAGAAAAATTTCAAATTAGCAGTGAGTCACATTACTGGTTTCATTTCAAGCAGGAAGTTTTACATCCAGTCACAGTAACAATGTTAACAAATAAATCAGATAGTGCACAGGTAATTTAGTGAAATCCCCACAGGTGTGCACTCAAAAAAACCAACGTGGGTGTCTGTTACATGAACCTAAGTCTAACATGTAACGGTTGACATTTAGGTCACTCAACAAAAGTGTTTCTGGCTAAGTTAACGCATTTTACTTGGGTGGAAATACTTTCCATAATTTTATTACGTTCACTGAGCAAGTTATTTTTTTGAGTGTGGTCTTGACCGGTCTTGAAATAAAATCCTGAGTCCTCTATATCCGAGACAAGACCGAATAAAAATTGGGTTGATTCCAAGACAAGAACGAGAGCTTCAAGAAGTGGTCTTGAGACCGGTCTCGAGTTCTACAACACGACCAAGGGCTCCAATTCCCATCACAGCTGATCAAACTCATCTGAGTAATCATCATTCACACCTGGACTCAGTTTCAGTCTCACAGTATGTAAGGGCTCTCGGTGCACTCGCCCAGTGCTGAGGATACGCTCGGTATTCTCTACCAGTTGTTACTCAGCCTTATACCGAGTATCCATCTGGTTTTGGTCTTGTTTCTGGTTTCCTTATCTTTCTCTTCCTTAACCCAGTTTATACTCTCCGTACATCACCTGACCTTCACCTGGTCACCGATCCTGTGTTTGTCTCGCGGTTTGGGTTTGCCTGCCAGCTTGTCTGAGAGCTGCTACGTTTGAGTCTTTTGGGGATGACCTACTGACTCAAGTCACACTAACTTTAAGGAAATTCGTGAAAAACTATTCTACCGTTATCTGTTCACCTGAAAAAGATGAGCTGTCAGGCAGAGTTTCATAAAAACTCAGAGGCGTGAGAATGTGCGTGAGGAGGAATCAGCAACACGTTTCTCAGTCAGGTTTAATCGAGGTCCATCTCAGGCCCGTGTTTAGTGTAAAAAGAGTCAGTGGCTTTGATACGAACCGCATTTGTAAAAAATATTTACTCGGTTAAAATGTGTAAAGACAGTGGTGAATTTTATCACCTTACACTCGGCTCAGTTTTCCCAATGCAGGTGTATCGAATATAAAATTCTATTCAGTTTAATTTTTGAAACACTTATATAAATAGCGAGTGTAACAGAAACTGACCTCATGAAGAGCATTCTTGACTTCAGTTGAACACCAACTGATGACTCCTGAACAACTGAGCCAAAAAATGATGATGAAATGACTGCGGTCTTCTTATTAATAACAATAACAATATGATTAAAACTGCTTCAGAAAAATACAAGTGGAATAACAGAGAAGAATACTCTCAGAAAGCTCATCTCTCCTGGTGATTTTGTTTTAAATCGGTGAAGGACGGCTCTGTTCGTGGTTCCTGGAAGATCTCACAGGTCAGTAGATTAAACTTGTCATTATTTATGAAGTTTAAGTGGTGATGATTACAGCTCGTGTTGGTGGATTTCTTTTAAAAGACAAAGCTCCACCTGTAACTTTTTGTAAAAAGTCCTCAGTACGCAGCTCTTCATCCGTTCCATGATGTGAATGTCATTGATGTTCAAAAGTGACACTGATGTTTCCAGCTGTTGTGGCAGTTTGTGCTCACAGCTGTAAGACAGTGTTTGTGTTGTAATGGTTTGGTAACAGGATAAGCGGCTACAGATAATGGATGGATGGTTTGGTGATGTCATCTTTTAGAACATTGAGTGTATATGTGTGTTTGAAGTGTGTAGAGCTAAGCACACACTCTGTGTGTAAATGCGACAAAAGCGGAGTGTGTAATGCATTAAAGTCTTCGCAAAGAAAAGAACTGAAGAGAACAAAAGCATTTACCACATCAACACACCGCACGGAGCTTTAATCACCGTGCACACTCGCACAGCCTGTTTCTATATTATACTCTGTGTGTGTGTGTGTGTGTGTGTGTGTGTGCTCGTCTTACAACTAAAGTGAGTGTGTAAAAAATGCCGGAGCGTTTTTTATGTCTGAACCAAAGCCATTGCTGATCGTGAGAACGACCCGAGTGTCTTTAGAGGTTTTTTTCTTTTTTTAATCCATGATTAAACACTTTAATAATCAGACCCATGGCATGATGTCATTATTTTGTCTCAAACATCATACATATGACTACAAAAAGTCAATAACAATTCCACTCATAAATAAGGTAAATTATTTTATATAAATGATTTGATGGAAAATGCAGATATGGAACAGCTTTATCTCCACCATCATGATTTTACTTCTTGTGTTTTCTTTATCGCTGTTACAGAGACTTCCTGTCTGAAATTTACACAAATATTGACTCATAAATGATTTACACTTTAATGATAAACTAATAGAGCGCAGCACGATGCTTTAGCTCGAGTATTAATGTGTGACACTCGTTCATCTTTCCATCAGATTTAACGAGTGAGCGATGGGTCTGGAATAATCATCCGAAAGGAGTCGTACGCGTAACAGGATGTTATCTGATAGAGACAGTTAGACAGGGTTCCCTTTATGTCATGTGATGAGTTTAACGATATCTTTGCACTGCAGTGCTTTTCTGGAACTTGGCCCTTCTGTATGAATTAGTGAGAGGGAAGATGATGTGGTTAGATTTAGATCTGGAACCATTTCCAGTGAATAAAGCTGTAATATAAATATAGTGAACACTAACGCAACCGCTACACTCGAGTCATGAGGATCAGTACTACAGAGAGACGCTTTAAAGTTGTTGGTGTGCAGGGCGTGGCACTGATCACTTCAGAACAGGAGAGTTAAAACGTCGACTCAGTGGGTTTGGTGGTTTATGTCGTACTCTGATCAGAAATGTTTGTAAGTGTATGATATGTTTAATAAAAATGCTCTGGAGTTTTATTCCTCTTACAGCACAGCAATTTACCAACAATTACAATTTTTATTATTTATCAAAGAAGAACGACACTTTGTATCCATCGATAGTGATATTTATCATTCATGAAACTGGTTAGTTCCTGTTCTCACTGACCGTATAAACAGTGGGTCCCTCACTCAGCTCATCCTGTTCCTGAGGAGCCATAAAGCAGTGTAAACTCCTCTGTCCTGAATGTGTCGCACAGCTTACAGTTCCAGCTTCACCTCTGACTGTTACACAGTGCTGACACTGGAGACTCCTTCCAGAAACGATACATAAATTGCAAATAACTTCACAATGTCAAGGATTAAAATGTGTGTAAACAGTTTATGTGGCATGCCACGTCCCTGTGGATGAGCTATTGCTATGGAAACAAAGTATTAGAATGAGTGCATTGCGATTCGCAGATGTGCTACTGTCGAAAATTAATTAACACCTTCTGACCAATCACAACCCAGAACTCAGCAGCAGCGTAGTGTTTTTCTGCTCCAGTACAAACGGTGGTGGAATAAAATGTCAGCACTTTTTCATTCACGTATTCATGTGTAGGTCACTTGAGCAGTTAACGGCCATGCCAAGACGTTCCTCTGAAAGCTCTTTGTCCTCTCCGTGTCTCTTTACCCTGCTGTAATGTGATCTGTAATAGTCTGGAGCTCCGTTTGCTCTTTTTAAAGGACATGTGTATCACTTTCATGGGAAAAGAACAGCAGGCAGGCGAGTCAGATAAACTTCTGAGAGCTGTGTGTGTGTGTGTCAGCATTTTGTCTGTAGCACATAAGAAATCACAAGAACTAAAACAGAATACATATAAAATATATATACACTGCCAACCATGAGTTGGCCTAGTGGTTAGCATGTCCACCTCTCAACCAGGAGATCATGAGTTCTACTTGCGGTCGGGTCGTACCAAAGACCATCATAAAAATGGTACCTACTGCTGTCTGGCAAGGCACGCTGCAATACAGATGCGAGTGGGGAGTCAAGCTCTCGCGGATACCAGAAAAAAACACACACACCCCACTGTATTCCTAGCTGTATAGGCGAGAGGCCGAGGATTATAAAAGTGGAGATCAGCACTACCCAATGTGCATTAAGGGCCTGGTTAGTGCTGGGTGAGAGACTGCCTGGGAAGACCAGGTCCTGGCACAGGAGGGACTTTGATTTGATACACTGCCTGGCCAAAAAAAGTCACCGTTTGGATTTAAACAAGGACATATTTCAGAACGTTTGATTGGATAATTACTGCAGTAATTAATGTGGGGTTTTTTAGTTTCCATTTCTGGTTGAGAGTACACCATGCACATTTTGGCTGCCACTTCACACTGGAGCGTTTTGGGGAGGGGTCTTTTTTTCTTCCCTTCATTTTTCTTTTTGTGTTTGTATAGTTTGACGTTTGTTTTTTGTTTGAATGTTTTGTCAGCCGGTGATGGCGTAGCTCCAGACCCAGTTTTGGACGTTGATTCCCTTCAGGCCTTGGTCCGCTGTGGGTGATGTCTGTGCTCCTCACTGTGGACTGTAGTGAGCTTGTTGCTCTTTTGACATCAGTGTTGTCCAGCGCTCTGTGCAGCGGTGCTTCTGTGCTTGGCGCGGTGTTCCAGGCGATGTTGTTTGGCGGCATCATGGCAGCTGTACAGGTGGTGTGGGATTTATCTTTCTTGCGCCTTTTGGTGGGACTGTGGTAGCTACGCCGTTGGAATTACATCCGGACCCTCTTTTGGTGAACTTTTCTTTTTCCTTCCTTCCCTAATTGTTAAGCAACCTTGGGTATGATAAAGGCACTATATAAATTGAACTTATTATTATTGGGCGGCACAGTGGTGTAGTGGTTAGCGCTGTCGTCTCACAGCAAGAAGGTCTGGGTTCGAGCCCCGTGGCCGGCGAGGGCCTTTCTGTGCAGAGTTTGCATGTTCTCCCCGTGTCCACGTGGGTTTACTGTGATGACCTGGCGACTTGTCCAGGGTGAACCCCACCTCTCACCCATAGTCAGCTGGGATAGGATCCAGCTTGCCCGTGACCCTGCACAGGATAAGTGGCTACAGATAATGTATGTATGTATGTATGTATGTATGTATGATTATTATTATTATTCAGCTGCAACAATTCTTTTAACCCAGACAGATGCAGTGAGTAGCTTCTCATTTCGTAAATAAACATGTCAGAAGACGTACCCCGTGTTCATGGAAAAGATGTCACTGTGTTTCAGAAGGTCAAATTATTGGCCTGCGTCAAGTAAAGAAAATGAAGGTGATTTGAGCTGAAACGACTGGAATTGGGTTAAGAACTGACCAACACATTATTAACACCAGGAAGGATAGTGATGAACTGATGACTTCACAGAAGAAATGTGCTCATAAAAAGATCCTGACTGAGCGTGCTCAGAGATCACTTACACACTTGTTGAAATCAAATCGTAAAAGAATCAACAGTAGAGCTCACAGCTGTGTTTAATAGTGAAAGTAAGATAATTTCCACTCACAGTGTGATGAGAACTCACAGGACTGGAACTAAACAGCTGCGGGTCTGTGAGAAACCCACTCGTCAGTGAGACTAATCAGGAGAACAGGCTTCAGTTTGCTCAGGAGCATAAAGATTGGACTCTGGAGCGATGGAGAAAGGTCATGTGGTCTGATGATTCCAAACTGACCCTGTTCCTGAGTGATGGGCGTGTCAGGGTAAGAAGGGAAGCTCATGAAGCTCCACCCCATCACGCATAGTGTCCACTGTCCAAACTTCTGGAGGCAGTGTGATGATTTGAGGTTGGTTCAGTTGATCAGGTCGAGACTCAGCAACGTTATGGGGCAATAAAATGAAGTCAGCTGGTGACCTGAATGTACTGAATGACCAGGGTCACATCAGTGGGGTTTTTCTTCCCTGATGGAATAAAATTAGGGCTCAGATAGTGAGAGTGGTTCAGGGAGCATGAAGAATTATTTTACACATGAATTAACCCCCACAGATTCCTGACCTTAACCCCCACTGAGAGTCTGTGGGATGCTGGAGATGATTTTGCAGAGCGGTTCTGCTCTCCTGAAGACAAGACGAGATCTCTGGGAAACATTAATGCAGCTCTGGATGGAAATAAATGTTGAAATGTTGTATAAGGTTGTTGAAACAAAGCCAGGGTGAATGTGCACCATAATGTTCATCCTTTAGCCTGTTTATGGTAACAGTAGTTCCTGATTAGCCTGGAATAGCATTGCAGAAATGAGCTTCAGCACAAGTTAGTGTTACAGTAAACTCGCTAAATCAGGAAGTAGTGTTACACACCTCGCTGAACATGCAGAGAGTTTAAACTTCATGGGCAAAACTGATGTGATTCAATGCAACAAGTGTAGTTCTTTTTTGAGGAGAGTGTGTGTGTGTGTGTGTGTGTTGGTCAGGTGTTTCCCCAAGCAGGAACAGGTATGGAGAAGCATTACATCATCGTAAAGTGTAACCCGATACCTTCCGTACTGTCTCGGTGTGTTGTATATGAGGAAGCACAGCGCTGTCACACTTCCTAACACACACTCCTCCCTCACCAACATGCAAAGTGTGTGTCAGGAACACATCATCACCACTGCACCAAAATGCTGAGGCTTACCAAACCAAAGAGGATTCAGTAAAAACACAATGGGACAGGTGAAGCGTAATGCAGCAGGCAGTGACAGGAAGTGGAAGAAATCTGGCCTGTGGTGTAACAAAGATATGACTCTTCAAATTATTCCTTAAATAACCAACAGAAGTGAGTGTGACAGTCAAAGTGTCCAGAAGAACTGCGGCTGGTTCTGTAAGATGCTCAGGAAAACCTACAGATCATTTCCACATAAAACTGACCTCACTGGACCCGAGACGGAGATTTTTAAAGCAAAGGGTCGTCTCACACCAAATACTGACTTTGTGTTATTTATTACGGCTCACTGATTACTGTTTATAGTATTTTTTTTAATGCTGAAACATTTAATTTCATTATTTTTTAAGCCATTTTTGGTCGACAGCATTTCTTGACATGTCCCTAAGACTTTTGCACAGAACTGTACACTAGAGAGAAACTGAAAGTGTACAAGTCTATAATGTCTAATTTTGTTGTTTGTGGGATGTTTTACAATTACAACATCAAGGACGTTGTTGTGGCAATGAAAGCTGAGGTGCTTCCCAAACAGATGCCATAAATTCATTTGTTACAACAAAATTAGCAACTTAAACATGTTCATTATGGGCAACTCTTCAGTAAGAATGTGACCTAGGCTACTAGCATTAGCTAGCTCGTTTCTCCTAGAAACTAGTGAGCTAGCACTCTTAGCTCACTGATATGATAGTTCACTACATTGCAAAGATAAAAAGTGTGCTGTAAAGATGGAGATCCTTGGACCAATTATCCCTAATCTCAGGAATTTAGATGGGTTTCCACCATAATAACCTGGCCCGATTTTATTTTCTGCTCCATACCTGTAACCGCTGGGGGCAGAGCTTGTTCTGATTGGCCAGTTGTGAGCTTTGTAACATTACTAACTTTCTTACATGCCTTTTTCTGAAACCACCAAGTGTGTTTTAGATCAGAGGTGGCATAACACGGCCAACACACCAAAACATCTTTGTTCTTACTTGAGTGAAGAATCAGAAATTTGGAAACAATCTCCTGTCTCCAGGTGAAAGTGTGAAACTGTCCTAATGAAACAATGATTCAAAAACAAACTGAGGACAGAACTTCAGTCTGAACCTCACCTGTGTTCACCTTGTTGCTGTTTTTTATTCATTTAAAATGAGGTCCAGGAACTCAGTAGGTGAAAGAACTCTGGCATCTCTCTGTAGCCCCTCGGAAGGTTCCAAAACCTTGATGAAAACACAACATGAATAAAATAAAAGAAATAAGCAAGAAACCCAAAGATGGAGGAATGGTACTAACATCACCACTCATTTCATTGCTGTAGGGAAACTGGCACCCCATGAACTCCCATCCCCCTTACTGGAGCCTGAGGAGGTCCGTCACAGGAAGATGGTGAAAAGGTCAAAGGTCATAGAGGAGCTGGTGAGGACGGAGGAGGATTACCTGAGAGACCTGGACCTGTGCATCAGTGAAGTGCTGACACCTCTACGCAGCACACAGGTATGACGACTGATCACACTTTTCAACCGGGATAGATCATCTGTAGTGTCACTGTAACCGTGTGTGTGTGTGTGTGTAGGTGGTAGATGTGGAGCGTCTCTTCACCAACATGGAGTCTGTGAGTGCTGTATCAGCCGAACTGCTGCACAGACTGCAGGAGGCCACAGCAGAACCTGATCCCGAAACACAGCTTATAGGTAACACACACACACACACACACACACATACACACACAAACACACGCACACACGCTAATACATATAATGTGTGTGTGTGTGTGTGTGTAGGAGAGGTGTTTATCCAGGCAAAGGGTGCGCTGGAGGATGTGTATAAGATTTACTGTTACCACCATGATGAGGCCAGCGCTCTGTTAAAGAGCTACGACACGCAGGAGGACGCACAGCAGCACTTCAGGACCTGTATATCTGCACTCAAGTACGCTGTTACACACACACACACAGAGAGAACAGCAGTGATGAATTATAGATCTAAATCATAATTATGTGTTATTTTCCTCCTTACAGGCAGATTTACGACCAAGAGTGAGTCCATCTTTATGTCTAATATGTGAAACAGTTGAAGTTTGGAGTGTAAAGTTTGCCTCTTTCATCCTCACTGTGTGTGTGTGTGTGTGTGGTTTCACAGAGGGAAATCCAACCTTCTGGACATGGGCTCTTTACTCATTAAACCTGTGCAGCGTGTGATGAAATACCCACTCCTATTGGCTGAGCTGCAGCAGGCTACGCCCATTGATCACCCTGACAACCAGCCATTACAGGAAGCACTAACAACAGCAAAGATCATCAACGCCAACATCAACGAGTTCAAAAGGAGGAAAGACATCGGTGAGGGCCAAGAGTTAGTTCATTTAGTTAAGGGAAAATATTCTGAGACATAAGCATAGCAACAACCGTGAGTTGGCCTAGTGGTTAGCATGTCCGCCACTCGACTGGGAAATCGCAAGTTCTACTTGCGGTCAGGTCATACCAAAGACCATCATAAAAATGGTACCTACTACCATCTGGCAAGGCACACTGCAATACAGATGTGAGTGGGGAAGTCAAACTCTTGCAGTTACCAGAGGACCCGCCCCCCACTGTAACCCTAGCTGTATAGGCGAGAGGCCGAGGGCTATTGAAACGGGGATCAGCACCACACCCATACGCCTTAAAGAGTTGGTTAGTACTGGGACAGGAGACTGCCTGGAAAGACCAGATTCTGGTGGGAGAGGGACTTTGACTTTTTGACTTAACCATAGCCACAGCAGCATGTGTGCTAATGTGTGTGTTTCAGGGTGGGCATGGTGTAAGTGTGTGTTCATCATGTGATCAGTGTGGTGTTGTGTTTTCAGTAATGAAGTATAAGAGGTGCGATGATGAAGGAACACTGAAGGGAAAACTGAACAAACTCAACATCCACTCCATCAGGAAGAAATCCGACCGCATCACCGGATACTTCAAGATCCTCACCGGAGTGGAACCACAGGTACTCACACACCGTATGCTATGATACACTACACTATTCTACACTACACGACATGATACTACACTGCACTACACCACACTATACTCCACAATAATATGCTAAACAGCACTATACTACACTACACTATGCTCCACTGTACTATACTATGCTATGCCATACTATGCTATACTATACTGTGCTGTACTGTGTTATTCTGTATTATACTATGCTGTGCCATGCCACACTATGCTACACTGCACTACACCACACTACACTATACTATGCTACACAATATAATACAATACAATACTATACTATACTATACTATACTATACTATCAGTCCTTGAAAAAAATCTCCCAGCCTTACCTGCCCAGTGGGCGAGCAGCACCCAAAACATACTCGCCCGAAAAACAATTCCGCTTGCCCAGAGCTTTATTTTATTTTGGAGAGGACAGAATGCAGTTGATTTTTTTTTTATAGGTGAAGCAGCATAATTGTCATAAATCCACAAAACCATAACACCAATATATGCAGATACATTCAGAAAGAAAAGTTCTAGTAGCAGAGGAATTAATAATTTAGGGCAGGGCTTTTCAAAGTGTGAGGCGCGCCTCCCCTGGGGGGCACCAGAGTTGTTCGGGGGGGCGCAACGTGAGGAAAAATAAACCAGAATAAGTTACT
>JAPEKL010000026.1:73115165-73126293 GCA_028877455.1 Bagre pinnimaculatus | reverse complement strand
TAGTCAGCTGGGATAGGATCCAGCTCGCCTGCGACCCTGTAGAACAGGATAAAGCGGCTACAGATAATGAGATGAGTTGAGACATTTATGAGACTCTTATTCACAGCAACAGACAAGAAGTTCAGCAATTAGTTCCGAATCTGCATGTGTTTGGACTGAGGGGGAAACCACAGTACTCAGAGGGAACACACACACACACAGTCACACTCACACACACACACACACACACCGGGAGAACATGCAAACTCCACATAGAAAGACTCCAGTCAGTAATGAGATTCGAACCTAGAACCTTCTCGCAGTGAGGCAACAGTGCAACTTGTCCAGGGTGTACCCCGCCTTTCGCCCGTAGTCAGCTGGTTACCACTACACCACCGAAATAAAAATCACTTCATTTAAAAAAAATAAATAAAAAGCTGCTTTTTAAAATATTATAAATAATAAATAATTATAAAGTTCTTCTTGATAAATATTTAATAAAGTTATATTCTTCTTCATATTAATTGGTATCAATTATTATAATTATTTTAAACAAAATTAATTTTTAGGTTTTAATTAAAATTTTATTTTAGAGTTTATGACAGCGTGAATTCTATTTTAAATAAAACCATCAGTTTGTGTTCGGAGTGACGGAGTAAATCTGAGTATTCAGTTCAAATCAGATCAATCAGATTACACAAAAAAGTAACACTGCCAAGACGACAAACAAACAAGCAAACAAACAAACAAACAAACAAATAAATAAATAATCAATCCTGACAGAGGGGAGATAAAGAGTTTAAACCGACCCGCTGACAAACATCTAAAAATCCCAGTTTGGCTTTAAGTTTCATTAAATAAACATTGAGAATAATTTTAGAACAAAATGAAAATTATTATTCAGTAAAATAAAAAGTGTTTCTCTTCATAAACAAATAAAAGTCACACATGGGTTTGTAAACATCGCTTCTGATTTATTATAAACATATAAATAGTTAGTTATAAATTATTATTATTATTATTATTATTATTATTATTTATTCCTGGAGGAATTCTTTGGCATTTCACTAATACCCACATCAGATATTTATCTTTTAAATTATGATTATAGTTTTATTTATACGTGAGAGATACATGTTTATTAATGAGTAAGTTTAATAACGCTGAAGGGCAGAATGATGTTCCACATTTACAGCCTCTCATTTAAATACACACTTCTTACATTTTTTTATTTTATTGTGATGAAAAAAATTGTTACGGCAGAGAGATTTAAAAAAAAAAGACAAACATTTGTAGTATTGTTTACATGACAGCAGTTTCTAATCATTTATCTAATCACTTTTATCTATTTCACTTTTCAGGTCAAAAACCTCATATATGTTTAAATCTGATAAGAATTATCTATTTGTACGGAGATATAATGGTCTGGAACTGAGCGTCACTTGATGGAGTATATGGGGGAGGGGGCGTGGCCAAACACTGCTCAGGTGCTTTAGTGTGCAGGTAAGCTCAGATTTGTGACTCATTACAGCTCACTCACTCAGCTCTCAAACACTAAGCCTCACAAAAATGTTGTTTACGTTAGCGCTGAGCTCAGACAGAACCTGGAGCTAACAGACGAAGATAAAGATTACGGCCTTTTTTTGGAAGAGTAACACAAGGGAACTTTGCAGTAAGTGCTTCATCATGGCTGTATTTTGCTTATCACTTATTAAATGATTCACTGTGTATAGATGCCGCTTCTGATCTGCAAGAGAGCAAAACTGAACATTTGCCAAACAAAACTGCAACATTAGATGCCAGCAGACACACCTTGATGTGAGTCAGAAGGCTGCAGAGACTTCCAGAGTGAGAAGAAGATGCCTGTGGTTAAGGCGGAGGACGAGGCTCCAGCTCACACGGCTGTGGAAATGACAGACTCTCAGAACAGCGACCCTCCCAAAGGCCGACGCAGGAAAAGGCCTCTGCAGAGGGGAAAACCCCCCTACAGCTACATCGCTCTCATCTCCATGGCCATCGCAAGCTCTCCTGATCGCAAGCTCACTCTTGGGGGCATCTACAAGTTTATCACAGACCGATTCCCTTTTTATCGGGACAATTCCAAAAAATGGCAGAATTCAATCCGGCACAATCTGACACTCAATGACTGCTTCATCAAAATCCCCCGGGAACCGGGGAGGCCTGGGAAGGGCAACTACTGGGCACTGGACCCGAATGCAGAAGATATGTTTGAGAGCGGAAGCTTCCTGCGACGCCGCAAACGCTTTAAACGTTGTGATTTCACCACCTACACTTCCTCGTCCTCATCATACCATCACGACTCACCTATTTTTTCTCCCGTCCAGATCACCTCCTCCGTCTATGGATCGGTGTACCCGACATACACGCCGCAGATCTCTCCCCCGTACTATCCGCCATCTACGACCGGATTTGGTTCAACCCAGTCTCGTGTGTTCAGCATCAACACCATCATCGGGTCTGGCGGTTTGGCACACAGTCCCCCGGAGACACCGCCGGCGCAGCCATCGTGCCGCAACTTCAACCAAGACGGAGGAGGATCATGCGCACTCAACTCCAACCACATCACCTTCTCATACCCCAATGCCGGGAATCATGGGTACGGCCAGGCCGCTCAGGGCATGTTCATGCACAACAGCACACAGAACTACATACCTTCTGGGCGACTCGGGGTCACGGGGTCATCCCCCATCACTGCAGACATAGCGAATGATCCGTACATCCATAACAGCGGTGGAACAGGCGGCTACATGAGACCCATGACGTATCCATCCTGTATGGACAGGTTTGTTTCTGCCATTTAAAAACTATGAAGGTGCTAAAAATAAACAGACAAATTAATAATAATAATAATAATAATAATAATAAACCCCAGCTACCTGTGACCAAACTGTACGCAGTTACAAGACTATTTAAAGACTGTTACAGCTGACTTTTTTTTATTTTATTTTTTAGTAAATGAACACTTCCTGAGCTCATGGAGGTGAATCTTATTTGCTGCACATCTGGAAATAATTGCAGTATCTCAGGTCACATATTTTTATTTAGATTTTTTCTCCTCTTTCTCTCATCTGAAGTGGAACAGCGTTTGAAAAGACTTGACTTTATCAACTTGAAGCACACATTCCACCTCACTGACTCTGAAAAGATCCAACGTTTTTATCATCTTTACCGAAACAACATTTAAAAAAAACAGTGCATGTTGATTGGGTTCACGAGATATTTCCTGTTTTTCCATGATTGTGTGTGAAATGTGTTCTGGTGTGTTTCTGTAAAAAACAAAATGTGTTTATTTAGGCTTTATGTTAAAGAATTAAATTTCACCACTGGTGTATTATTTTGTGTTCTACTGCATTTCTTTTTTGTGAAGATATTAAAAATAAAACACTTGGTTCATTGATAAAAAAAAGAAAACAGAAAAATATAATTTGAGGAAAGGTGTTTATAAAGTGTTTGTTTATTTCTTTATCCTTTTGCACAATTTTAATTAAACTCATTATTGAAATTTTTCAGATATTTGACCTTCGTTCTAACTTTGCAGTTCATTGAATAATTATTTAAAAAGTTAAACCAATTTAAAAGCTGTATGTGGAAAAAACTGGCAACAGCAAAACACATTTGAGCTGGAGTGTAGAGATTACATCATCTCATCTCATATGGGTAATATTTTTATTACCACATTAACAAGGAAATATTTGGAGTAAAAAGTGTTTTCTTTTATTGCATTCCCAATTTTGGTAACAAGGCTAAACTCCCCAAAGAGACACAGAATGATGCTGAAACACGGAGAAGTGTCTGGAAAAAACAAGCGGATCTGAGAGCACAATGTCCCCCGCTGGCAACTCAGCCATAACTCTGGTAAAATGCGACTGAATTGAATGAAAATATAATATACGTATTACCGATATATAACAAAGAATTCTGCCAAGTTTCATGAAATTCTTCCAAAACCTATGAGAGGAGTTGATTTCAGAAGGTGATTCCCTTCCTGGAACGGACGGACATCGTCACGACATAATCCCCCTTTGGGTCTTTCGGCCAGCGGGGGATAAAAACCCCTCCCAGTGTTAACTGTTTTATATTCTCTGAGTATTTTTGATGAAACTGGAAGTCTCACAGGAGCTCAATGAAATCCTCAGCTGCTTTTCGGTCACTTTGCATTCCAAGTCATCTGACACTGCGTGTGTTCGATTTATCCCGAGTGACTGTGGAGATCAGATCAACTTCACAGAATATCACTGCAAAGTGATATCTGTGTGTGTGTGTGTGTGTGTGTGTGAGACAAAATCAATAAAATAAAGTACAATGCTGGAAAAAACACACACAGTTGTAAATAAAGGGAGGTGTAGTGGAGTGAGGAGCGAGTCTGGGATCAGCGCTGCACACCAGCAGCTCCTCACATTTCCTTATGCAAATGGAACGAGACAACTGAATGCAGCTTGGACTGCACAGAACTTCTGTTTCTACAAAGCAGATTTCAAGCCTTTAGATCAATCTTAAAACACACACACACACACACTCACACACACATAAATCTCCATAAACACCACCAGTGATCTTTATATCCACTGGTTCTCTAGATATATTAACTCTACAGGAAGGAGGAGTTCAAGAGAATGGTGAAGGTTAAACCCACTGATGTCCCAGTGGCGACAGAGTCACTTAGTGTCACAACCTGTAATCCTTAAAAGCCGGTTGAGCAGATACACACCATGACATCATCAACCTGAGTGCAGAAAAGCGTAATTGTCAGAACAATGCAAAAACACCGCACCCACACACTGATCAGCCATTACATTCCAACCGCCTGCTGAATATTGTGTAGGTTCTTCTGGTTCCACCAACAAGACCTCTGAAGGTGTGCTGTGGTTTCTGGCACCAAGATGTGAGCAGCGGTTCCTTTAAGTCCTGCAGGTTGTGAGGTCTTATAGACTCCATGGATCGGACTTGTTTGTCCAGCACATCCCACAGATGCTCATTCAGATCGAGGTCTGGGGAATTTGGAGGTCAAGTGAACACCTTGACCTTTGTCATGATCCTCAAACCGTTCCTGAACAGATTCTGCAGTGTGTCAGGGTTCGTTCTCCTGCTGAAAGAGGCCACTGCCATTTGGGAATACTCTTACCATGAAGGAATGAACTGAGTAACATCCACATGAACGCCAGGACCCAAGGTTTCCCAACAGAACATTACCCAGAGCATCACACTGCCTCCGCCGGCTCACCTTCTTCCCATAGTGCATCCTGGTGCCATCTCTTCCTCAGTTCAGCGACACACACACATACACCCGGCTATCCACACGATGGAGAAGAAAACATGATTCATCAGACCAGGACACCTTCTTCCTTTGCTCCATGGTCCAGTTCTGATGTCCATGTGCCCCACTGTAGGTGTGCAGGGTCGGTATGGGTTTTCTGACCGCTCTGCAGCTACACAGCTCCAGATGCAGCAAGCTGTCTTTAACCTTTTCAGCAGTTTGTGCTACAGTAGCTCTTCTGTGGGATTGGACCATATGGGCAAGACTTTGTGCCCCATGCCAATCAGTGAGCCTTCGACACCCATAACCCTGTAACCAGTTCACCGGTTGTCCTTCTTTGTACCACTTTTGTTCGATACTAACCACTGCATACCAGGAACACCCCACAGGACGGGCCATTTTGGAGATATTCAAACCCAGTCATCTCACCATCACAGTTTGACCCTTGTCAAAGTCGCTCAGATCCTTACACACTCGCCCATTTTTTCTGCTTCCAATACATCAACTTCAACAACTGACTGATCTCCTGCTGCCTAATAAACCCCACCCCTCGACAGGTGCTGTAGATATTAACGTGTATCCATGTGTTGGCCAAGTAAATACATAAGACACCAAAGAAAATTATTTAACAAATCAAATGTGTGTGTTCTAAGAGTAGTGAACATTTTAAGAATAATTTCAGCTTCAATCTGAAGCCTACTGAAGTGTGTGTGGTGGTTAGAGTGATTTAACCGACATCTTCATCAGCAGCTCCACTGAATGTCTCCTCAGAGTGTTTCTGAAACTTCAACCAGCTGGTATGGGGCCATGAACACGTCCAACTCCAGTCCAAAAGGGAACAAATACTTATTCCCAATCGGAGGGATGAATTTGACAAGATGAGAAATAAGTCTTGGTTGTTCTTCATCATGGAGTGAGGATGGTGATGTAACTTGTTTTTTTTTTAATGATCTTGGATTTCCACATTGTGTTGGTCAGAGTCACAAAGCTGTAGTCATTATTTTACTTGTGAAGTCAATCAGACAGTTTAGAAAGCTGTTTAAATCCCCATCTGTGAAAACATTTTCTGGTGGTGTATGTAATATAACACAAGTCCTGAAGCCAGGGTTGAGCTTTCTTTTAATTATTTTTTTTTTATTTTTTACTTTAAATGAAGTTCCAAAAAGAAAAATGAGCCAAAAGAAATGTGAGCCAATCTCAGGTGTCTGTTCACAGATCAGCACTGAACAGGACGCAATGAGCTGTGTGATGTTGAACCTTCACACACTGAGGAAACAGACAATAACGAAACATCAGGAGAAATGGAAAAGAAACACAAACGAACAAACAAGCAAACAAATAAAAACCAAAGACATGTTCTGGTGTTACATTTCCTTTCCTTTCCTACAGTAAGGACTGAAACCTCCATCACAGTCACCTGAGAAACATCTCTGAAATGATTTACTCAGTTTTCACTTTTCAGGTTTGTTTATCTTGAGCAAGTGAACATCTGAAACCCAGTTTTCTGAAATTCACTTTTAAAATTAAAGGTAAATTTGGTATAAATCCAGAAACACATGACTAAATTTCAGATGGTATTAAAAATGAAGTATATGGTTGATAATAAATCCAGAAGTGAGAGCTGTTCACATTGATACTGTACTGTACTAAAGCTACGTCAGAGATGAGAAGGTTTTTTTAGGCAGCAAACTATTTAAATTGTTTTTAAGTTGTTGTTTTATTCATCGATTTGTTGATCATGTGGTCACATCGGCACATTAAGAAGATAAACACATCTTTCATTGTCCATTCAGAGACTTTAGCATGTGTGTGTGTGTGTGTGTGTTATTTGCATAGCAAGTATCATATTCAAAGATGGCGCTGAGAGTGTATTTGGGACACAGCCAATCTGTAGTGTTCACTTATTAATTAATTAAGTGAGATAAAGAAATTATTCAGTCAAGTTGCTCTAATTAATTAATTAATTAATTAATTAATTATTGCAGCAGCTTGACTAAATGGTTTATTCCTAAATTTCAAATCTATCCTTTTTAAAAATCTCAGTAATGATTAAATATTCATGCAGTAAAAATTACTTTACTATTGTTCCACTTCAAATAAAATAAAAGACTAATTTCTAAAAACATTTATCACCTTGATTTTTTTAGAGATTATTTCTAAGTACACAATCCTACCATCTCATCTCATGTTTGCTTACAAATCCTGATTTAGACATTTTGTAAAAATATTTTTAAATCCATAATCCTGATTGAGCCACACTTCTAAACTACACTGAGTCTGAAAACAAAGTTTTTCTAGTCGTGTTGATCAGATTCAGTCTCCTTTATGTGTTTAATGGCAGTGAGTATAAAATGGCAGGCAGTCTGTGTATCAATTCTGCCACCTGCTGTCTGAATCAGAGTACTGCAACAACAGCTGCTCTCGAAAACAATTCAAGCCACTAGTGACCACAGATGATGTTATAGCAGTGCTGCCATCTGGTGTTCATTTACAGTTATGACAGGCTCTAAGATCAAGATTTGAAGATGACAGAAAATGTTCAACACTGAGGCATTTACGAGCTTCACTTCCGACTGTGACTGAGCGCTGACACTGGAGACTCCTTCCATGAGTGTTAAGTAAACATTCATCGTCCTTATAGAAAACTTTACCATATTAACCATTACACATTTCTAACCTGTTTATTACACAATGCAACTTTTTTTTTTTGCTCTTAGGCAGCAATTGTTATTTCCTAATTGTTTAGACCACAAAAGTATAGAAAACTGCTATTAATCCAGTCAAACTTTATTTTTGTGATCAGGACACTGATATTTTGAAATGAACCTATTTTCATTGAGAAAACAGGCGAATTTGCATCTTTTCATTCACATAATCAGAAAAAAAAAACCAGGTACATTTCAATATATGTGTTTTATTCTGACCTCAGAGAGGATCACAACAGCATCCAGATATTGTTGGACTCCTTGAAGCATTCCTGATGAGTCTCCAAAGAAGCTCTATTAAGTTTCCCTTTGGGACATCAAGGCTCCCTGCCAAAGGCAGGGCTGGCCACATACGTATGCCCTTTCCACTAATGTAAACCAGGTGCTAGTTCTGGGTTGGTGCCCAAAACTAACAAAGTTTTAGCTGGCATTGTTGGTCATGATGATCCTGCCCCTAGGTCTTGATGTAAGTACTGGAACCAGTTTTCTTGGCAGAGAGTCAGTTATTTGACTTTTGAAACGTTAAGAACTGGTTTGAGATTAGGCACTGGCTCTGAACTGGCCCTAGAACTGCCTTGGTTCAGGTGGTAACAGTGGACTGAATTCACTGTGGTAAGGATCATCATCAAGTAGGAGCCATTGGTGGACCCTGTGAATGTACTGATGCCACCACTGCATCTCAGATTGGGCTTAATGAAACAAAATAATGGACAGCAGATAAGGTGTCAGCAGCCTTCAAGTACCTTCAAGATTTCTTTCAGCAAACAGCCAAGGAAACAAACCAACAAAATAAAGTGCAATTAAAAAGAGAACTCAAATGGCTAATTTCAGGCTAGAACAGACACAGCTGTCTAAGGCAAAACTCAAAGCTTCTTCATCAAACCACAGATAGAAAGATCCTGGAGTGTAAGGAATTTTCCAAGATGCTCTCTAGAAAGGAGAAAGAGGCTTGGAACAGCTTTGTTGCAGTGGTTTAGGGCTTCCTGGGCAATCATAAAGCTGGAAACTCTGTGGAGCTGGTTGAGACTAGTGAAGAACTACACTATATGATGTGTCTCAAAGTCCATATCCTTGATGCTCATCTTGATAAATTCAAGGAGAACACAGAGCATACTCAGAAGGGCAAGGCAAGAACTTCCACCAGGATATACTGGACTTTCAATGCAGATTCTAGGAACAATCTAATGAGAACATGATGGGAGATGACATTTTGGGGGCTGCTTCATGAATGTGAATGTTTACAACAATCATAAATCTTAAAAAAAACCCTACTTACTTCTAAATCTTTTGTGCTCATTTTTGTGTAACTTTGGTATAAATGCAAATCAAAATTAATTTTGATTCATATGTTGTTTTTTCCCTGACTTTATGCCTATTTTCTCAAGGAAATACAGTCGAGTCTGTCAATTATGAAATACCAGCGTTCTGGTTACAAAAAGAAAGTTTGAGGGGATTAATATCCATTTTCTATACTATTCAGGCATAAACAATTAGAAAAATAATGCTTACTAAAATATTGTGTTACACAGTGTTATTCATGGAGCATCCTCCATGAATGAGCTGTTGCTATAGAAATAATAACGTATTTGAACAAGTGCATTGAAGTAAACCTGTGATTTGAATTAGTGCTGTTACGGAAAACTAACCAACACTACATTACATTACATTACATTACATTACATTACATGGCGTTTAGCAGATGCTCTTATCCAGAGCGACATACAACAGGTGCAACAGTCAGGTACATGAAGTGCTGAACTTCTAGACAAGAAAGTTCTAGTGCCAACTGAACAAGTGACAGAATAACACCTAGTGCAATATTCAGTTGAAGTAAAAACACTCAGCAAACAGCCAAGGAAACAAACCAACCATATACAATTAAATAGAGAATGCAAATGGTTAATCTCAGGCTAGACCAGACACAGCCTGGGTTGGTTGAGACCAAAACACAGTTACACAGTGGGCAGGGAGGAAGGGGAGAGGTGCAGCCTGAAGAGGTGAGTCTTCAGTCTGTGCTTGAAGGTGGTCAGGGAGTCGGCAGTTCTGACCTCAATGGGAAGGTCATTCCACCAACGGGGAACTAGGACAGACAGCAGTTTTGAGTGGGCTGGACAGGACCAGAGAGGAGGAGGGGTCAGGCGACGAGTAGTAGCGGAGCGTAGGGATCTGGCTGGCACGTAGGGGTGGATCAGACTTTGGAGGTATGCTGGTCCTAACCTCTTGACAGCCTGGTAAGCTCACACCAATGTCTTAAATTTGATGTGAACTGCAATAGGTAGCCAGTGCAGGTCAGCAAGCAGAGGGGTGACATGGGAAGAATGAGGGAGGTGGTAGTCCAGGTGAGCTGCAGCATTCTGGATGAGCTGCAGGGGTCTGAGGCAGAAGCTGGAAGGCCAGCAAGGAGAGAGTTGCAGTAGTCCAGGTGGGAGAGGATCAGCGCTTGGACCAGGAGCTGAGTAGAGTAGGTGGTACGAAAAGTGCAGATCCTTCGGATGTTGTAATAATATAATAATAATATATATGTTTTAGGAGGATTATCTAAGCTTAATTCTCTTACAAGTCCATAAAACTAAAAACTTAAAAATTTAACAAATGAAACAAATACACACATAATTTAATGCAAGAACTGATTAAAATAATAAATCTTAAGTTTAGATTTAAACATATTAATATTCTCAGCATTTCTGATATGGAAAGGCAGAGAGTCCCACGGTTTTGGAGCACAGACAAAAAAAGCTCTGTCACCATAGCTTACAGTGTTTACTTTAGGTATGGCTAATAGGTTCTGGTTAGAGGATCTGAGAGTGTGAGCAGGCTTGTAGGGATGGAGTAGACTAGAAATATAATCAGGAGACATGCCGTTTAGTACATTGTAAGTCAATAGCAAAACTTGGTAGTTGATTCAAAGTTTAACCAGAAGCCAGTGGAGTTTTTGCAAGACAGGTGTGATGTGATCAGATTTCTTTGATTTTGAAACAAGCTGAGCAGCAGTATTTTGCAGTCGCTGGAGTTTAGAGAGATCAGAGTCTGGAAGACCAAATAGAATGCTATTACAGAAGTCTAGGCCGGATGTGATGAAAGCATGTACTAGCTTCTCACAATCATCCTTGTTTAAATATTTGCGTATTCGGCCAATGTTTCGTACAGCAAAAGATGCAGATTTGCAGAT
>JAPEKL010000026.1:72592504-72606758 GCA_028877455.1 Bagre pinnimaculatus | reverse complement strand
ACACACACACACACTCTCTCTCTCTCTCTCTCTCTCTCTCTCTCACACACACACACACACACTCTCTCTCTCTCTCTGTGTCAGTGCCACTTACTTATTTTTGCTCTCACGCGGTCTCGCTGTCACCAGTCCGGTGATCCTGCAAATCCCTGCTGTGTGTGTTTGTGTGTGTGTGTGTGTGTGTGTATGTGTTTGTGTGAGAGTGTGTGTGTGTGTTTGTGTGTGTGTATGTGTTTGTGTGTGTGTGTGTGTATGTGTTTGTGTGAGAATGTGTGTGTGTTTGTGTGTGTGTGTGTGTGTGTGTTTGTGTGTGTTTGTGTGAGAGTGTGTGTGTATTTGTGTGTGCGTGCGTGCGCGCGGTCATCCGCTAATGTTCAGTCCTGCAGTCTCATGCATGAAAGAGTGAAGGTTAATTATATTTCTGAGATCCTCCTCCATCTAAAACCTCTGGCGATGAACAGGGAGAGATCAGCTGCAGCACACACACACACACACACACACGTCTTCACGAGCCCCTGTGCTAGTTACATCATTAACACATTGCATTAACGTCATAAAGCTGGTCTGTATTATGGATAAAGTGCATGATGACGTCACCAAGTGTTTGTGTTTGTATGCTTGTTTTTGTGCACAACAACAACAACAATAATAATAATAATTATAATTATAATAATGATAATGTTTATCTTTTTAACACTATGGCAACTCTTCAACCTTCATAACCATCAAGCCATGTGACTGTAGCCTGTGTAGAATTTAATTTCAGTAAATTCTACATCACAGACAGAATTTCACAGGTCCACTACTGGATCATAATTAAATATGAGCAGCATACTTTTTTTTTTTAATTCTGAGTAAATGTAAAACCAGTGCACACGCATTCACAATGTGTACTTAATCAACATGTACAGAAACTAATAGAATTTTTCATGCTATAACTCTGAAACCTTCACCTCCATAATTGCAGTTAGTGAGTGTCGAGGCATGGAGTAACATCAGCATCATTAGGATGAACCTCCAACAGTTCTACACTTTTCTTTATTGCAAGATCAGAAATTTTGCTATAAAATGGAGTGTTTATTTCAAAGTATCTCCAGATCAGAGCAGGTAATCTGAAGGATAATCCGTGCAACACTAATCCCTGTGATGCTCTGAAATCTGTCATACTGCCTTCGAAAATGATCTCAGCATCACCATGTCCCAAGTGTGAGGTGTAAAGCGTGTTTATTCCACACAAAGTGATTAATGACGTACGCCTTCGCCAAACAGCCCACGACACCATGTCCACTAATGTGCTCAAAATATAAATACAAAGACAAATACAATACTCTAAGTGCATCATCTTCATCATCATCATCATCATTGTCATTGGGTTAATGTGACTCTCTCCTCCTACATTTCTTTCTTTCTTTCTTTTTGTATTCCAAGTCATTTCGTGAGTGAGGGACCAGCAGCAGGGCCATCACTGGATAAAGATGATTAACGTTTCCCGGGATGAAATGCATTAAGTGACGCACTCCTCCACTCACTCCTCCTCTCACTCCATTCCTCCTCTCCTCCTCTCCCAGCTCGGAAATGTCCTCTCCAGAGATGCCGCCTCCATCTTTCGGGCCGAGATGAGCCTGTCAATTTGGTTTGGTTGCCACATTAGAGGCTGAGAGTGAGCTAGTGAGGGAGCGAGGGATGAGGCAGATGAGTTTGAGAGATGGAGGAGAGCAGATGGTTGTGTCCTGGAACAGAGTCGTAGCGTAAACGAGGCGGAAAGGCTAACGCTAATGGCGGAAAAGGCGACTTTAGAGATGCTCACACACACACACACGGGTCTGAGTTTCCAAAAACATTTTTTATATTAGCGATGCAATAAAAACATGAATGTTTTGTGTTAATCTGTAATCTGTGTGTATGGTTGGGGTCATTATATACTAGTTAGCCACTGCAGGAGAGCTTATGAGCAGTGTGAGGGTGTGGTTATGCTAATATGTACATGAGACATATGCTAATGAGGACCCCGCCCACTAGAGCAACATTGAAAGCATTGTGTTAGAAACAAAATGTTTCAAAATCCGAATTAAAAAAATTAATTAAGTAAATTAATAAACTGATAAAAACATTCTTGTGTTTTTGTATAGTTTTAGTAATAGTGTAAAAATTATTCAGATGTAAAAATAAAATAAAACGTAGGTTTTTTGGGTAATATAATTCAGTTACACAGTGATAATGCTCACACACACACACACACACACACACACACACACACACACACACACACACACGTGCTAGTTGAATGCTGACGATGCTCTGGTGGCCGGATGCCCCTCGTTTGCCCTGTACCTCCAGAAAGGGTCCCTCTGTTGAATGTATTTCTGCTTCTTGCAGGAGAATGTCGGATAGGGAAGTAAATAATTAAAGGGACCCTTTTTGACCGCATCAACCACGGCACTGCTGGTAAGCTCTTCCTCCACACTGCGCAACTTCCATTTATCAGTCACGCCTTCACCAGCGCCACCATCTCAGCTCCCTAATGCATGGAATCCCGATCAGTTTCGACCCCTCAACCCCTGTAAAGATTCAGTTTTTTTTCCCCTTTTTCAGTTACTTTAAGTTCAAGAGTTTTAAAACGGACTGCACGGCAATGCACATGCTAATTCTTTAGGATCCTCCATTTTAATGTAACCTCTCTCTCTCTCTCTGCCTCTCTCTGTCTGCATCTTTGTTTCATTCTTTTTATTCTCTTCCCTTTTCCTTCTCTCTCTCTCTCTGTATATATCTGTCTCAGTGTCTTGCTCTCTCGCTCACCCTTTCTCTTTCGTCTCTGTTTTTCTTTGTTCTCTCTCTCTCTCTCTCTCTCTCTTTATCTCTCTCAGTGAGACACATTGATTGTCGTTGTGCTCGGTGCTGTTTTTTGTATTTAAGTGGATTTGTGACACTGCAGCATGTGATCTGACATCGCTCCTGACTCGATTTGACTTGATGGCACTCCATGTCATGTGATCCTCCACTGGGGGGGAATGAGGGAGAAAAAGGCCATTTTTATTAAAGCAAGCGTTAACACGAAATGCTGCGTCTCGATTAGACCACCTCCAGGCGCTGAAGTCAATGAGCTAATGCTGTCAGAGTCGGCTCTAATACGCTATCCGGTTCTCCTCGATTATCGCATTATGGCACCTCAAATCAATTGATAAACTCCCATTCAATGTGCTGGAGTATTTAATCGAGTCAAGAGTCAATTGGATTTGAGCAGACACGCTGACAGAGGCTAAACACGTTAGTGAGTCGCTCTCTAAGCTAGCACTACTGCACTCAGCCCTCTGCTTAACCGTTTTAGCCAGCCTTAGTTTCCTCTTGCAGCGTCAGGAAATGTGATACTCTAAAATCTGTGCAGCTAGGCTTGAGTTGGAGCATGATTAGCATTAGCATTGATGTCTAGTGAAATGGTTGTAAGGGTTAGTTACGAGTTAATCATGGCTAGAAACAATCTTAAGGGAAGGATGATATTAGCAATAGTGAGTATTAGCATTAGTGTTGTGTTAGTTGAAAACAGGGTTTGCACACACGTTAGTGATATTCATCAAATAAAGCAATAATGGAGTCTTTGGTTAATCACTGGTGTTGACACTGGCCATTTTGGCTACGTTCAGGATGGCGTTTTGTTTTTTTTGTTTTTTTAGATGATGAGTTTAATCACAACTAAACTCCATTCCCTCACCCTTTTCTTTAATTATATTATAATCTGCTAAAATTTCTTATTTTGACATTTTTTTCTTGCTTTCTAATTTATTAGCACTGCTACATCATCACAGACATGCATAAAGTTAAGAGTATGAATAAATATCAGAGTTTTAATTTATAATTGTTTGTTTTTTTATTCCTCGGTAGGCACAGCTCCAACATAAACCTCCACCGCAAACTTCTGACCAAAGAACTGGACGACTTTGTCCTCGACCCTCAGCTCATGCCGCTTCCCCGGGACATGCGTGCCGAGTTAGCATCCAAAATCTACTCTGGACACCGACACGAGGACCCCGTGTCCCCCATAGGCAATGGTTACCGTGGCGACAGCGATTACGCGGCACTGGACCTGAGCACGGCATCAAGCATCCACTCAAGCGGCAGCATCCAGTCGTCACATGATTCGGATGAGGCCAGCGATGAAGGCGTGCTCCTGGACGAGCTGGACATTAGCGAGGGAGAGGAAGTGGGGCCTGGGTTAGGTGAAGGGGTGGGACTTGTGACCTCAGACCCCGCCTCCTCACCATTGGCAGGTGCTAATGGTGGCATCCTGTGCACGATCTGCCACAAAATGTATAGCAACAAAGGGACGCTACGTGTGCACTACAAAACAGTTCATCTGCGTGAGATGCACAAGTGCAAAGTGCCCGGGTGCAATATGATGTTCTCATCCGTCCGCAGCCGGAACCGACACAGCCAGAACCCCAACCTCCACAAAAACACACCCTTTATCTCCATGGTTGACTAGCCCCACCTCCTGTTTCTCATAGACACGTCCATTTATCAACGCACTCCCCCCACTGCTCCTACATTTCAGTGTCAAAACGTGTCTAAGGTCGGTCCTTTCACATGACGATCAGACGATAAACCTCGTACGCATCACGTCAGTGTTCCCTTTTTGACTTTTTTTTTTCCTTTGGGAGAATTTGGATTGGACATTTCTCTGAGGGCACTTCTCTTGGGTTGCTTGATTCCAAAATGGCCACCCTTTTGATCCTTCATTTTTTTGTGTCCAACTCCATAAAAGTTCCTCAGACTCTTTAAGTGTGACTGTTGCCTGCAGAAAACGGTATTACTGAAAAAAATGAATAATAATACTACTACGAGAAAAAATGTCTCCTTGTTGTATTTGTGTAACGATAGCTTTACGGAAAAAAAAGAATCCCGTACATACCTAAAGCATGAACGGTTTCAATTTGTAAATAATGTCCTGAGAGGCTTTTTGGTGTAAAACAATTGTTTTGATGGTCGCTTGCTTTTTCTTTCTTTCTTTTTTTCTCTTTTTTAAAATTCCTTTGCTCTTTACTTTTCCCTTTTTTCCTTTATGTTACAGTTCAATACTTTCAGCTCAAAGTGTAGGTGACAAGAGGTAGCATTTTACTAGCTTGATTCATTTATATTAACGTCAAAACAAAAAATAAAAAGGAAAAAAAATTACCCAAGAAACAAAAAATATATATATATTGTGACTCGTTTTATCTACTTGTGAGAAATGCTGATGGGGCTGGCATGCTTTCAGGCTCCTAAACGACTCCTTTTTCATTTTTTTCCTCGTTTTCGTGAATTAAAAAAAAAAAAGATTTAGTAAGACATTTAGGTTTTTTGCACTTTGCCTCTATAACGAGCGGGATGTGTAATATTATTACAGAGAAAAACACTTTGCAATGTTTGAGTTAGTCATGGCCAGGAGGGAAAACTAAAAAAAAAAAAAAAAGTATCCTTACAGAAATTACCAGTTTTGTTTTCATTAAAAAAAAAAAAGTTTAAATTTGTATAATCTCTAATGACCCACATTTGAGCAGGACAAACCTGTAAAAATATTTAAAGACCGTTTCTGCTGCAGGATTAACGATCAGCTGATTTTCTGCAGGAAAAAAGACTATTACTTCATGTGGCTGTAACGTATTAGCTGAGAATTAGCTCCCAGATCAAATACTGCATGTCCTGTTATCATATGCGAGTAGGCATGTGCTGAAAACCGGTCATACGATATATCGCAAAACTTCAACACGCACAATATTATTATCGTGAAGTTCAATATTCGTTCCATTTCACCTTTTACAGATGGTTTGTTTTCTAGTCAGGATGTGTTAGGGTCTCTTTTTTGGGCACAATGTCATGATAAATATCATATTCCACAATAAAACGTATGTAATTATTACGATATGTATATTAAACAGTGGCTCAAGCTCACACAACCGTTCACACTGGCAGTGAACAGATACGATTTTTAATCACAGTTGCAATTTACGTTGAGGGTGAATTATTTTTTGGTAAAATGGGTGGAGCTCCAAACAGCCAATCACAAACTTGACTCAGTGACATCAGTGTTATCCTTTGTCTTCACTTTGAATAATTCATATTTAGTTACATTAACTAAACTGTAGCTAGCATAACATTATCCAACCAAGTCTGCTAGCAAGCTAGTTAATGCTCGGCTAAAACAAGGGAGGAGATTAGGTTAAATTTAATTATCCAATCACAGTCAGCTTTGTCCTTTCTCTTCATTTCTTTATTTGAGCAACATTAACTCCAAATAAACTAGCCCAGCTAGCTTAGCTTAGCTAACATAACATTACCAATAGCTGTGTAATGGCACCTAGCCAGGCACATTTGCTAACAAGCTAGTTAATGGTATGGTAACTGTAATAATGTGAAGAGTCAGTAAGCTCAAAACGATCCTGGGTTGAAGATGTACAAAGAACAGCTAGTCATTATTTGAGCAAAATGCAACGCTGTGTAAATGTTAGCTTGGCTGATATTGTGTATCTAGCTAACAACACGTGAGCATCCGATTGATTCTGCAAAAGAAATAAGTTTGCTATCAAAGTGCATAGAATTTTTAAAAAATTAACCAATGAAATGATATCTAAGCTCTGCCCATGTCAGTGTAAAGATGCCATCGTTTGGTGAAATCAGAAAGCAAAAGAAAAGAAAATGGCTGCCAGTGTGAGCGTAAGATAAAATGTTAACGGTTAGAATTATCCCTCAGGGTCGCTGTGGCCTGATCACACAGGGCACGTGTTTAGTCTTAAAAACTCAACTCTTAATTCTTTCTTTGGTCAGTTTTTGAAAAGTGTTTAATAACGGCGTCAACATGTCGAGGTACGAAACAAACGAGAGTGAAATGTAATTTACGCTGAAAATGATGTGAAATGGTTTGATACAGTAGAGTGAACAGTGTGCAACCCCTTTTTTCTCTGCAGTTAAAAAAAAAAAACAAGCTCGTAGCCATGCCACTTCTCACTTGTATTATTTCACTCTCATGCTGATGGGAGGAAGGAGACAGTGAGGCAGCGAGACAGCAAAGGCTCGCGAGCGTCATTAAATTCGTGGCACAGCACGCCGGAGGCTGGAGCGCCGTTCCTGCGCTGATCTGTCTAATAACTCACTTGTCACTTCGTTACATTTAGAGACGGTGAACGCTGCTGACATGCTCATGTCACACACACATCCAACCCCTCCCCCCTTCCTCTCTGTGTTTTGGGTTCCGCAGGGACGTGGGTTAATAACGCACGCTTAAGTTCCCCGTCACCCCGAATAACAGGAGGTGTAATTGCCTGTTTATCCCATGTGAGGAGAAAAATTGAGCATCGAAAGCCAGGGTCGCATTTTCTCTCACTGCTGACAGCTCTCTCTCTCTCTCTCTCTCTCACACACACACATGCATGCGCAGCACTAGCAGTCCAGTGAGATGACAGCAGCAGGAGGACTTGTTAACCTCTGGTGATGGACGAGGCAGAAAGAAAGGCAGTCTTCCTTCTTTTTTCTTTCTTCTTCCTTTCTCTCTTTTTTATCTTACATTTCTTTCTTCTTTAATACACAGCTTATTTCTAAATTTCATTACTTTTTGCCCTTCTTTCATTCTTTTTCTTCTTTTGTTGCTTTCTTTTCTTCTGTTCGGTTAATAATTTGTTCTTCCCTTCTTCCTGTTTCCATCTTTTTTGTTTATTTCTTTCCTTCTTACCTTTCCTGCCTTATATCTTTCTGAGTGTCTTTTTATTTCATTTTATGGTTTTCCTTTATCTGTTTGCTTTTTCTTTGTACTTCATTTTCTTCCTTTTTTCTCTTTCTTTCATTCTTCCTTTTTCTTTATTTTTTGTTTCCTTCTGTTTTTCCCTTTTCTTTCTTTCTTTGTGCTGAAGGAGATGGGCCTAGTCGTGTGTTCGTGAGACCGGGAGACAGGAAGAGGGAAAACCTTGTTAAAATCCAGAATGAATGCTGATTTTATTCTCCTGGTTCTGTTGAGGTTTAAAAAAAAAGCAAAAAAAAAAAATTTTAGACGTTAGAACACAGTGAAGAATGAAATGTAACGACTCTGAAACACGATCTTGTGAGAGGAACTGTCTACATACACACACACACGCGAGTTAGCACGCTTTGGCTAAGCCGGCAGTTCTGATACTAAATGAGCTGAGGAGTTGGTGCTGACACAGAGAAAGAGGAAAAGGGGAACAGACTCAGCATGAGAGAGAGAGAGAGAGAACACTACACTACATTCTACAAAAATATCACCTCATGATTCATCTGATTTTTTTAATTTTATATGTTAAAATTTTGCTCTGGTTTTTTTTCAACAGTTGTATACATTCTGTAAAAAATGCTAATAACAAAATCTAACCTGTCAGAATGTATAATTATGAGACAATTACTGCAATATCTCAGAAAAGGTTACTGATGAAACTGATCACAAAACTGATGTGATATAATTATATCATCATCACAATCCTCCCCTCTCTTAGAATTTCAGGATCTTAAGCAAAAGATAAAATTAAATATAATATAATATAATATAATATAATATAATATAATATAATAGCATTAAAGAAGCAGTTTGAGCCACAAATGAAGTCGGTGTTTCCTTGAAGTGAAATGTAGTCGATCAACTCACACGCTAAAACATTGTTAAAGTGAATGCTTTTATGAGGTATTTATTTTTCAGAAACTGTGGAGAGTTGGCTATTGTGCTCGTGTCGGACTAAAACTAAACATACGATGTCTTTTTATAGCCCTGAATGGACAGTAAGGCAGACAGCGACTCAGGCTTCAGACGACATCTTTAAACTCTGTAACTTTGGTTATTTTTCAATAAATATTATATAAGACAGCAGTGATATACTGTTAACCTTTAATGTCATCACTTCCAGTTTATTTGGTACAGTTCTACAGTAAACCTTGGAGGGTGTGTCCTAAGGGGGCAGGACATACCATAGAGGGCGGAGAAACTATGGCCATTGAAAAAAAAAGTAACGATGGCGGAATTCATAAATAATGTTTTATTTGAAGTTTTGTTCACGTTGTCGCTGATCAAGTCAATTTTGTGGTAAAAGGGGAAACACTGTAGATGTTACTTCTTTGGCAGAACTGCACCGTTAACTGTGTTTACGCTCATATCAACATAAATGTGTCATTTAATCAGGAGTTCAATTAAATTAGAATCACAGGACACCACATCCAGTTCCTTTTTAATTACGTGTATGTAGAGAGACCTTTTCCCATTTGCTAGTAAAAAAAAAAAAAAAGGCTGTTTTATTTCCTCCCTTTAAAGATACAACGCGGGCGTGGCACCTCACCCAGCCTCGGTGATGTTTTAATATTTCATCAATACTTTGATTTGACATTCTGAGACAAACGGAGCACTTAGAAAACTGCAGATGTTGAAACTGTGGGTCAAATAATAAATTAATAATTAATAAAAATTTTAAAAATCACAGATGATATAAATATAATCCAACACAGCATTTCTTCCTTATGTAAGATAAATTATATTAATAATAATGATGAAAGGTATTTGAGCGTGTTATGTAAAGTGAAAATGAAAAAATAACAAGAAATTAAAAACCATAATTCAGTATTGAATATTTACTCATTTTTGTCCACAGAAAACCCGTAAGCTTGAACACTTTTTTGTGTGAATACTTTCCTTTTTTTTTAACCTGCTGGCTTTGGGCCGTGCTGTTCGCTGTGTTTCGTCCTGTTCGTTTCGTGTTTATTCGCTTGGATTTTTGCGCCGACCTTCATGAATAGTGCATGGGCCCTGAACAGCATTTTTCCATTAGGCACACTCAAGGAAGAAAAAGAATTAATGAATAAAAAAATAAAAGTCCTGTTTGGTTTCTTTGTTTGAACTGATTTGCTTCTGCGTGTATCTTCTGTATCATAGCTGACTGTCGATGGTTTTTGCATTAAATGCATAAAGGGTTTCGGGATGTAAATGGAATTTTATTCATATTTTGTCCAAATACCTCTCTTGTAATTTGTATCAGAATTCTTGTACAATTTTTATATTAAAGATTTATCAGTCACTGGCACGCCGAGCTCCTGTTTCCTCCCGAGAGTGTTTACATCTCATCCTTCCTTAAAAAACAAAACACTTTCTTTCCTTCATTCATTTCAACTCCTTATTTATTTCTTTTTCTTCTTAATTTCTATACAGTGGATATAAAAAGTTTACACACCCCTGTCAAAATGGCAGGTTATTTCATGCAAAAAAAAATTACACTAAAACAAATCATATCAGATTTTTCCAACAAATAAATAATGGCAACAAATAAATGGGTTACTTTAACAGGGGTGTGTAAACTTCTTATATCCACTGTTAAAAAGGCTTGTTTCTTCTTCTTTCTTTCTTATACCCTTCATTTCTCGTTTTATCACTTGTTGGCTCTTTCTCTTCATTCTGTACCTGACTAAAACGTGTTCCTCAATAAGTCTGTTTTTCGATGTTATTTCACACAGCTGCCTGGATTCAGAGCGGATTTTCTGACAGCTTGTCAATCCTGGTGTGAGCCGTGCTCCTCGGTTCTCATCGTTCTTCGCTGAACACTTTTAATTATCAGCTAATAAAAATCTCCAGGGAATATGAACAACTTTGATAAATCACAACTCTGATACGTTAATGAATCAGCGATCCTGACCAATCAGAGTTCTGTTACATTAAAGAATCGGCGATCTCGACCAATCAAATCTCCGTTATGTGAATGAATCAGCAACGCTGACCAATCACAGCTCCATTAAATTAAACTACTAAAACAAAATGAATAACGTAAAAGCAGAAAAAATGCATTAATGGGTCATGCTTAGTTTATGCTTGTTTAGTTTCTATACACATTTTATTTCTTCCTTTCTTTTCATTTTCCTCTTTCTTTTTCCTTCTTCTTCTTTTTCTTCTTTGTACTTGAATACCCTTTTAATTATTTTTTACATTTTTTATTTTATAATAATAATAATAATAATAATAATTTAAACAAATTAAAAATTGAAATTATTTTTGAACAGAGGGAATCAATGAATCTTAATTAAATAATAAAACATTTTTTGTATCTGTGAGAGGATAAAAGAGCCTATAGTCCGTTAGCAATTGTTGGTGTTAGCATTAGCTGCTCCTAGCGTGTTTCCCACTATCTCGCATTACAGATTGATATCAGCAGCATGGGGACGTCATGTTTGCGATGCTAACAAACAGGAACATAATGGTGTGTGTGTGTACGGCAGTGTAGGGCCGGGGTATTGACCCCGCCAGTGCTCTGTCACACTCAGGCTGCTCGTCGATAGCCGTGGCAGAATAATAGAGCGGGGGGTTATTGATTATCTGAGGGTAGTTAAAGATATTTCCCTCCTGCCCTGCCACCCCACTGAACACCCCCCAGCCATGGCCATGACAGGAGCAACATAACTTACCGTTTTCCTGAGAAGGCGGCCATCGATCGGCCCTGACAAACACACCAAACTAGAGTCTGACCTTTTCTTTCCGCCGGAGAGGAGTTTGTGTGTGTGTATGTGTATGTGTGTGTGTGTCTAACGAGTGGCTGTCGTTTGCAATTCAGTCGAGATGCTGTAATTACGGCCGTGTCAGTGTGGTACAGGGGAACGAGGAGGAGAAATTTACCTTCTGTTTCTCACACACTGAGAATTAAATGTTCACCTATATCCTAAAAAAACCACAGACACACACACACACACCAAAACTACACCTCATATTTACACAATTATTGTTTTAAATCTAGTGGGGGGAGTCATCTGAGAGAGTGACACACACACGCGCACACACACGCACAGAAAGAGAGACAGACAGAGGGTGAGAGAGTTGACACAGGACTTGCCTGTTCAGCAGGACTGTCATAATTAGCAGCCATCCTCCAAAGAGTTGCTACAAGAAGCACTTCATCAAGAGTGACAGAGGCAAGAGGAAGCCATCTGCCACACTGAGAACACACACACACACACACACACACACACACACACACACACACACACTCAGAGAGAGAGAACTTGAGTACACTGTGAGTTCACATTGAGACACACAAAGAGTACATCCTGAGACACACTGAGAGAAACTGAGACACACAGATACACTGAGACCACATTTGAGACACGCTGAGAGAAGAGAAGAGAAGAGAACCCTTTATTTGTCACACATCTGAAACTGAGTACACACTGAGACACAGTGAGACACAGACACACTGACAGAAACTGAGACAGACTGAGAGAAACTGAGTACACTGTGAGTACAACCTGAGACAACCTGAGTACATTCTGAGACACAGACACAGAGAGAAACTAAGACACACTGACAGAAACTGAGTACACACTGAGACACAGATACACTGAGACCATATTGAGACATACTGAGAAAACTAAGTAGACTGTGAAAACAATGAGACAGTGTGAGAAACTGAGAACACTGTGATTACATACTGAGACCACAGTGAGACACTGAGAGAAACTGAGTACACAGCAAGTACACACAGAGAAAATGAGTACACTGTCAGTAAACACTCAGACACACTGAGAGAAACTGAGACACACAGATACACTGAGACCAAATTTGAGACACACTCAGAGAAGAGAAGAAAAAGAAGCCTTTATTTGTCACACATCTGAAACTGAGAACAAAATGAGACACAGACACACTGAGAGAAACTAAATATACACTGAGACCACATGGAGATACACTGAGACAAACTGAGTATACACTGAGACACACTGGGACCACATTGATACAAATTGAGACACATAGATATACTGAGACCATGCTGAGACACACTGAGATACACTGAAACACACTGAGAGATGCTGAGCAAACTGAGTACACACTGAGACAGACTGAGAGAAACTGAGTACTCTGAGTACACACTGAGATACATTGAAACACACTGAGATAAACTGAGATACACTGAGACACACTGAGAGAAACTGAGTACACTGAGTAGACACTGAGAGAAACTGAGTACACAGTGAGACAGACTATGAGAAACTAAGTATACACTGAGAGACACTAAGAGAAACTGAGTACACTGAGTAGACACTGAGACAGACTATGAGAAACTGAGTATACACTGAGACACACTGAGATACACAGTGATACACTGATAAAAACTGAGTACATACTGGGTAAGTACATGCTATGACACAAACACACTGGAGTAAATACATACTATGACACACATAGACACATGTAGACACACTGATACACACTGAGACACACGAAGACACTAAGATAAAATGAGACACTGAGATACACTGAGACACACTGAACTACACTGAACTACACTGAGATACACTGAGACACACTGAAGTACACTGAGATACACTGAGACACACTGAACTACACCGAGGCACACTGAGACACACTGAGATACACTGAGACACACTGACCTATACTGAGATACACTGAGACACACTGAACTACACTGAGACACACTGAGACACACTGAACTACACTGAGATACACTGACCTATACTGAGATACACTGAGACAGACTGAACTACACTGAGACATACTGAGACACACTGAGACACACTGAACTACACTGAGATACACTGAACTATACTGAGATACACTGAACTACACTGAGACACACTGAACTATACTGAGATACACTGAGACACACTGAACTACACTGAGATACACTGACCTATACTGAGATACACTGAGACAGACTGAACTACACTGAGACATACTGAGACACACTGAGACACACTGAACTACACTGAGATACACTGAACTATACTGAGATACACTGAACTACACTGAGACACACTGAACTATACTGAGATACACTGAGACACACTGAGACACACTGAACTACACTGAGATACAGTGAGACACACTGAACTACACTGAGACACACTGAACTACACTCAGATACGCTGAACTACACTGAGACACACTGAACTACATTGAGATACACTGAGACACACTGAACTACATTGAGATACACTGAGACACACTGAACTGCATTGAGATACACTGAGACACACTGAACTACACTGAGACACACTGAACTACACTGAGACACACTGAGACACACTGAACTACACTGAGATACACTGAGACACACTGAGATACACTGAACTACACTGAGATACACTGAGACACACGGAACTACACTGAGACACACTGAGACACACTGAACTACACTGAGACATACTGAGATACACTGAACTACAACCCCGATTCCAAAAAAGTTGGGACAAAGTACAAATTGTAAATAAAAACGGATTGCAATAATTTACAAATCTC
>JAPEKL010000026.1:71915703-71926759 GCA_028877455.1 Bagre pinnimaculatus | reverse complement strand
GTAAATTATTGCATTCCGTTTTTATTTACAATTTGTACTTTGTCCCAACTTTTTTGGAATCGGGGTTGTACATAAGATATGATCTCGACCCCTGATCTGAAACACAGTGGATGTTCCGTCTTTCATGCATGACTTCTTCTTTGTGTTTTCAAATGACACAGTTGTTCAAACACACACACACACACACACACACTTCAGCTTGTTGTCATAAATATTTAATATGTTTAATAGGAAAAAAAACACCAACCATGAGGTTATTTTCCTCTAATTATTATTATAATCATAGCAGCATGGAGCACGTCACCAAGTATTTTATTTCCTCTTATAAAAACCACATCCTTTTACCAACCTTTAAAATTTTTATTTATTAAAGAATGGACTGTCTTACTTTTTATCCATTTATAGTTACTTGTAATGTTAAGGAACATCTGTGAAACAATTTATTTCCTGTCCTCGCTAACATTGTAACAGCTATAAACAGTCGTTCCCTCATCGAACTGTCTTTTATTTCTCCTTCTTCAAGTTAATAAGATAAAAACGCAGCTTGTCATGTTTCTAATAAACTGTAAAGAAGTGTAAACTCCTCCACCCTGAACATGTTCCAAAGCGCTGACACTGAAGACTCCTTCCATGAATGTTAAACAAACGTCTCCTGACAGAAAACTTAAACTTAGTCCATTTATGTGGAGCTGTTACTATAGAAAATTATGTCAGAGCCACTGTAGAAAATTAATCAACACCAATACCTTCTGACCAATCAGAATCCATAATTCAGCAGCGCTAAATAATATGAAAGCACTAATGAAGTGGAAATTACAGTAGGAATTAAATGGAGGCTGGAGATGATTCCTGGTCCATGGTGGAGAACCAGGGCGTTAATGTGGAGTACAGTTGCTAAGAGGAGCTCGGGGACTTCAGAGAGACAGTAAAGAATTATCAGATACACGAGGAATTATGTGATGTAACAGAAATACTCAGTGAACAAAAGACAGCAAAAAAAGTTGCACAGTAATGTTTATTTTCTTCTTTATATATCCACAGTTAATGCAGATGGCTGCTGTGAAACAATCAAAGTGCTTTCCTTTTGTACAGAAGCCATAAAGGGGATGCAGCTTTAATCAATAAGGCGTTCATTCTCTACAGTATTGCTAGCACTCAGTGTTCGTTTATCTTTGGTGAACATCTCTTACATCTCTACATCTACTTGCATAGCATTAAATCAGCGTCAGGTTATTGCTCCTGTCAGCAGGTAACAGTCTGTTAGACCAAAAACACAGGATGTGCAAAGACCTCGAGCTCAGAGATGAGAAGCAGCAAGAATCAGATTCCCCGAAAGGATGTTGGATTAGATATGAAACACACTGTGTGTCAGATACTTTTGGGGAATCTTTATCACTTTAATCGGTTTGGTATAGAACAGTAAATGTTGTATAAATGTAAAACCATTGCATTTTGAGAAAAATAGACATGCACCATGTTTACGCCTCTTCAGGGCAATACAGAAAGGTATTATTATTATTATTATCATTATTATCATTATTATTATGCAAAAGATAATTCACAGCAAGCTAAGAATATACCTAGCGAGCTGGTATCCTTGGGATAGGTATTGAGCCACTTCCTGTGGCCTTGGGTACCGCGTCCCATGTCCTTCCGTCCTTGTACATATCTAGAACTTTGCAGATCCCAGCAAAACTGACTCCTGCATCAGCTCAATGCCCTTCACCATCTCTATCTCTTCCAACCATTTCTTTAAACGTCTTGCTAGGATTCCCAGGGCGCCGATTATTACCAGAACATTCTTGACATCTTTCAACTTCCAGACCCTCTTCAACTCCCTCTTAAGGTCTTGGTACTTTTCAGTCTTTTCCTTGTCTTTACTGTAGGTTCTCGTGTCGAATGGGCGTGACACATCTATGATGCAACACTTTCTGGACTCCTTGTCAAGTCCTACAATATCTGGTCTATTAGCTTTGATTGGTTTGTCCGTTTGGATCTCAAAGTCCCACAGTATCTTAGTCCTCTCTGATTCGAGTACCGGCTTGGGTATATTGTTCTACCACTTCTCTTCTCTTCCAAAGCCCAATGTCTCACAAAGCTGCCAGTGGATCACTTGGGCGACTTTGTCATGTCTCCAGTTTTTGTGATACAAGTTTCTCAGTTTTGATACAAAATTTCCAGTTTTTTGTTTTGGACCTTATTAATTTGTGCTAGCAGTGCTGGCATAAATTGTTACTCTCACTCAGGATCTTTCTGCTTTATTCTTCCGATTGTTATTATTCTCCTAACATTTTTAGGATACTATTTCTCCCTCAGTTTTCAACCAATCATCACCAAATTTTACATGAGGAATACTTCTGGGCTGAATTATGTTGCTATGACTTTTAGTGCTGATCTGGATCACTGAGCCGGAATGATCCATGAAAAACAGGCTTCTTTTCCCCCAATCACTTATAACTCTGTCAATTTTCATGTTTTTTTTCCAATCACTTTTTCTTTTCTTTTTTTTTTTAATTTTGTTCGGGGCAGCAGGGTGCAACTTTTCCTTGACCTTTAATTGACAAAGGTCAGCTAGCACAAACTTTAGTCACAGTCTATATCTAGTCATTATTATTATTATTATTATTATTATTGTTTGTTTGGATTTTTTTTCTGATATAATATTGCACTCTCCAAGACAGGGTTAATATTATATACATCTTCATCAGGGAAAGACTGCATTTACTTTAGTCTTGACATTGTATTCCTGTAAGACTAGAGCTGGGCGATATAAAAATAAATTATTGCTAAATATCTTGCGAATGCATACTCTCAGAAAACAAATACTAAACTGGGGTGTTAAGGTACAATCCCTTGTCACCATATTGGTGCTAGAGGTGTGCACAAGGACTGGGATCCATCAGGACCCAACAAAAAAGTCGTAGGAAACTTGCAGGACAAAGAACAGCCATGTTGAGTGTTTTGTGTGAGACATTTACTGTATTCGTTTATTCGTCTTCACTAAACTGGCTTTAACTGAGCCAGAGTCACTTTGACTTTTTTTAATGAGTAATTTGGTCATATTTCGAGGAGCCACTGAGGTGTCATAGGGTTTTTATTTTAATGAGATGAGAAAATATTTTGAGGTCACAAGTTCTCAAAGATTCTCAAGATCTATCTCAAGGCCATGAAATACTGTACTGTATTTTAAAATGAGTTGGAAAATCAGATAAATCAAGTTGTTTTACACAACACAAATCTAAGAATGGAGATGATTTGATCATATTACAGTTTATTTTTAATCTTGGAATGACTCTACATTAGCCTTAAGCTAATTACACAAATTATTAACTGTAGACCAGATATTAAGCACGGCCATCGCTGAGAAATTTATAAGTCCATTTCATCAGTGTCCAATGACATGTATGACAACATGTATGGCATCATGCAGGAACAAGCAAATTTAGTGAGTTAATGCAGAACCCCATCGACCACAATGAACAAATAATGTTCAAACTTTTTGACATGAACAATATTCATTATTGTGAGGCACAAAATTTGACTTCCTCAGTTTGTTATTAGTTAACAATAGCTAATGATGCTAAATTTCTACCACTAGCGTACTTACGTAAGAGGTACGACTTCTTTATAGCTCCATAGATGACAAAAAAATTTGTGTAGCTGTGTGCCTTTTATTTCTGATCTGGATCATGTTTATTCATGCCATGTGCAGATAAGGAGCACCACATTATGGTTTTTTAATGGATGTGGATTAGTATTCTACTCTGCTTTACACAGCCACCCCAGTGAAGTTTTTGGGTCAAAAATGGGCTCAAGTTCCTTCCCGTGCTCAACTTGTGGCTACGATGTTGGTATCTTGGTATCACTGGTCACCTCAGCAGCTTTGTAGTAATAAAACCACTAAGTTTCGTTGAAACTATTGTGGGCGTGTACAAACAAAAGAAGCCAGTGGGATTGGCCAAACTTTCTGTAGGAACCAAATTTAAAAACAGTCCTGCACACACCTCAGGTTGGTTCATTTATTAGACTTTTACCTCTTGGATTGTAACTGTAAAGGAATATTATTATAAAAAATGTATTTTCACCTAAAAATAAACATTATATTAAGCATTACATTAAAAAAATGATGTAAACTGTCCTTTAAGCATCAACAGATGGCTCAGTCAGCTGTAGTTTATTTCTATAACCGACACTAACCCAGACTCACAGTGTATATTTATTTAACTGATGTCACGTCATGTCCAATCACAATCACTTCTGCCCCAAAGTGTGCCCTGATTGGCTGAGAGCAGGATTAAACCTGTGCTTAAAGAAAATGAAATGTTAGCAACGCTGCAGTGAAACTATCAACAGTGCTGAATTTAGAAAAATAAAAACAACATCAATAAAACAAATGAAATGTTGGCATCAGTAAAACGTGATTATCACCCAGCTCTACGTATGACCACAGTGCTCTTCGACTCATCAGCTGTAATTGACTGAGACGTGTTCAAAAACCTTCGTTTTTCCCTTAAAACTGGTGGCGAGGAGAAAATCACGCTGACCTATCGATAACGGAGTGAAAGAACGAGGCCACTGAACGTACACCTCCCTGAATTTGATGAAGATCTGCTTCTCCTTGTCCCACCTGAAGATCTGAGAGAAGGAGTAATCGCTGCTCAGGATCAGATAGTGCTGATCTCTGAAGCTAAACGGCTGGAGGACCATCGCACCACGTGATGGGAAGCCCTGAACTTCCTCAAACTGCTTCCCGGTCCACTTGAGGACCTTTGAGTCTCCGATGTAGCAGGCCAGAGCCAGATAGAGGATGCGGTCGATCCTGAAGGCCTTCACGCTCACCATGTCATCCATATTTGGTATGTCCTCAAAGAGAACAAACGTCTGGGTGCTCTTGTTCCACTGGTAGATGACGGGGACCTGAGAACGGCTCGTCAGGATGAGCACGGTCTTCCCGTCCAGGTCAACGAACTCTGCGTCTGTGTCACGGAACCACTCATGCAGAAACTGGTACGGGAAGAAGCCGGTGGTGTTCCACTTGAACAGGGTGGACATGCCTGCTTTGGAGCTGTCCACGATCAGGAAGAACCAGTCGTCCCTGAGTTGGAACACCTCGATGTCATTCGGCTTGGACACGTTAAGCATTTCCACCATTTGGAATTTGGTGAACTGGTTCTGCTCCTGGTCGAATTTGTAGATGCGTGAGCCGTCGAAGAGTTGAGCGACGATCACAAACGCCTGCTCGTCAATCACCACTGACCTACAGCCAATCACGGACCGTCCTGCAACAAAGTAACAGACATATCATGTTCTCATGTTACATCATCCAGATCCTGTTCGCATAAAAAGACAAATAATCAGATTCATGTAAAACCTGTGATATTATCGAAACGCCTGAAGTGGGTTTCGATATGATCCCACTCCATGATGATACAACTGTCTGAGTTCGGCACAGCCAGAGCAACATACACGTCTTCTTTATAGGAGAAAATATCCGCTGACATGGACTGAGTGTTTATGGTCTGATGAGGAATGAAATCTGTGACAAAGTACCACAAAGTAAAGTGTTATATTTACTCCATTTCATTGTAGTGAAAATACAGTGATACTTTTTTATTATCAAATTACAGACACACTGTCCACATTAACAGGAACACCTGTACACCTACACATTCATAAACAACATGTTAACACTTGAAATAGAGGGCCTGCAATCTGTCAGGCAAGAACTTGAATCTGATGCAACAGTATCCCGCGTCAGTGCTTTTCTGCTCACCACAGTTGTACAGAATGATTATTTGAGTCACTGTGGCGTCAAACCAGGCTGGCCGTTCTCCTCTGACCTCTTCATTAACAACGCATTTCCACCTGCAAGTTCTGTTTGACCATGTCACTGTCAAAGTTACTGAGATTTTTCCAGAGAGCCTGATATGAACATTAACCGAAACTTTTGAACTGTATCCATATGATTTGATGCACTGCTCTGCTTCCACCTGACTGGCTGATTGGATAATTGCATGAATGAGCATGTGTACAGGCATTTCTAATAAAAGACTAAATGTCGTTGATAAAATACATATTATATATGGGATTATAGATGCAGTTACCAGTGGAGACACACTTGGCATGTTTCTCAGGGAAGTCCTTCAGCAAGATGCCCTTCATCTCCTCCGGTTCTGTGCAGTAAACATCTAAAACCGTCGCATTCGTCTTCTTTAGCCACAACATCAACCACAAGGACTGACAGTCACACTGAAACTGGTTTCCTCTCAAATCTCTGAGGTTGAACAGCAAGTAAGAAAAAACAAACCCAAAGCTCACATGTCTGAGTATCATATGGCATGGTGTAGTAAAGAATTCTGCTGTGGCTCCATGTGGCTCTGGATTTCAGTAAATTGCTACACCATTGATGCCATTCCTACTTATTTGTATGATTTAGCACTCTGCTGTATGATCCATGAAGCTATAAGTCAGTGGTGTTTATTGAGCAATTCCTGAGGGAAAGTGATCCAAAGGTGTCTCACTTGAAGCAGAGCATGAATACTCACAGCTCTATGAGAGAGTGCAGGTCAGAGAACAGGCCTTTGGGTAAACTTTTCATATTGTTGTTCGCTAAAGATCTGCAAAACATCAGGAGGAAAGAAAAGGAAATAAAGTGTGTGCTGGGGAAAATAATATAGTGTAAAACACCAGGAATGTAACTGAATATAAATACATTATTCAGAAGGGACAGATAAAGGGGAAGCCATGGCCTAATGGTTAGAGAAGCAGCTTTGGGTGCAAAAGGTTGCCGGTTTGATTCCCTGGACCAGCAGGAATGGCTGAAGTGCCCTTGAGCAAGGCACTGAACCCATAATGGCTACTCTGGGTATTTTGTACGTCGCTCTGGATAAGCACGTCTGCTAAATGCCTGTAATGTGTTCTAAACAGATACAAATATCAGGACTAGAATCCAGTGGGATGCAGCAAAAAAAGGTCAAGAAATTAATTCCTTTATCCTTAGTAACTGCCTGGTCAGGGTCGTGGTGCTTTAAATGAGGCTACTAGTTACATCTGCCAAGGAGGTTATGTTTTGAGTGTGGTTTATCTGCCTGAAAGCAGGATTGCACAAAACCTACCAACTCGATTTCTACAAAACTTGGTGGAAAGATGTAGCATGGTCTAAGGAGGAACCCATAAGGTTTCAGAATGGATCTGAGACACAGGGTGGACCCACAAATTTAGTTTCACTTTTACTAATATTGCCAGACACAACATTTGTGCCTGGTGAACGTCTGCGCCCTTTGAGTTTGTTGATATTTTGGGAAGGAGAACCAACCTAAATTTGTTAAGCAATATCACAGGCCAGTACAAACATAAATAATAACTGTATGATCAGGATTACATTAAACAGTCCCACACACACATCACTACCTGAGACTAATTAAGAACTGGAATGATGTAGCTGAGGATGAGGAACCGTTGGAATGAGAATTCACACACCGTAACACGACACACTACTGACATTTCTATATCTGGGGGGTCTTCAGTTGTTTCCAGGGCAAAGTGGTAGGGTTCACTTAAAAAAAAAATCCAGTTAAGGTTGTTGGGCTCGAGTCCAGTCTTGAGATGTTTTCTGTATTGACATGGACTTATCTCTGTCTTGGGTATTGCTCTTGCTAAATACAATCTTGGTTTTGACAAAGAGTATGTAAAAATAAAAATCCTGTGTTGTCTTCACAAAAGTTTGTTTTCCTTCAGTTTTCTCTCCAGTTTATTCTTGGGGAAAATACATGCGTCTCCCATGGCACATGAAGCTAACCTCCACATCTATTTGAACTGCTGCATAGCACACATGGTGAAAACCACTATCTGCCCAATTCAACATACACAGGCTTACAGCCACCTATGACTGGATAGTATCTGTGATTGACAGGAGAGAAGGAGTATGCCCCTCCTACCCAGAGAGCACCAGCAATTCAGTCCTTTGACTCCTAGCCATGGAGATGTCTGTGGCTGTGACGAATGATTATCTGTTGAGCCACTCAGGCAAATGCTTTCACTTTTGTCCATCTTGTGCTGGTCCAAGAATTTCACCTCTAGTGGCACAATATGAATGCCCCCAGCCATCCCTCTTAATCATGACCCTGGTTCCAAAAACCCACAAAATAGAACTGGAGTCCTATTCCATTATTCCTAGCTCATTACACATTATTCCATTAATTTTGTGAGTAGTTTTCCCCCCTCAAATTTTCTTTTCTTTTCATTGTATTTGATACAGCTTTTTGTTGTTGTTGTTGCTACAACTATAACACCTCCACTTTATAAAATTCTCGCCTTTATCTCCAAGATCCGAGAAAAAGCTGTGGCACAGCAGTTATGCTCATATCTACATAGGAGTAACATCCATGAAATGTATCAGTCAGGATTTAGACCTCATCACAGCACAGAGACAGCTCTGGTTAAAGTAGTAAATGACCTACTGTTGGCGTCTGATCAGGGCTGTGTCTCGCTGCTTGTGTTGCTTGACCTTAGTGCAGCATTTGACACCATTGATCATTCTATTCTTCTGGATAGACTAGAAAATGTTGTGGGAGTTAAGAGAATGGCCTAATCATGAACCTATTCCATTATTCTTAGCTCAGGTATTCAGGTGAGTTTGGCGGCCCGGCATGTACAAACTCTGACAAGAAGCAATTCCTTCTTCTAGATAAAAGGGAAAGCCATTGCCTAATGGTTAGAGAAGCACCTTTGGGAACAAAAGGTCACCAGTTCGATTCCCTGGACCAGTAGGAATGACTGAAGTGCCCTTGAGCAAAACACCTACCCCCCATCTGCTCCCCAGGCTGCTCTGGGTATGTTGTACATCACTCTGGATAAGAGTATCTCCTAAATGCCTTTAATGAAATTCTGGAAAACTGACTAATTATTGGTACAATGAACAAATGAAGGGAACTAGATAAATATTTCGCCTCTAAAAGGATTTGATGTTTTAGATTCAATCTTGGATGCCGTAAGACTCGATCTCAGCTAGTCCTGGTCTTGTCTGTCTTTTCTACAGCCCTAATTCCAGTTTAGGCCACACCCAGTTACAGTTACAGATATTTGGAGCATTAAACAGTTACAGAGACCATCATTATTTTACATCCCTATATTTACATAATACTGTTCTTTTCTGGAGTATTAAAATAGAAATGTTAAACAAAGAGTAGTATAAAAGTGTTCATGTACATGTGATATTCTCCAAGTCTGATAAATATGACTCACAGATGTGTGACGTCTCGAAGTCCTCTGAAGGCATGTTTGCTGAGCTCCTCGATCTTGTTCCCCTCGATGAATCTGAGATACAAACACTTGGTCAGCACTTACTGAAAAACAAATCTGCTCAAATTTCACTCAGTGAATGTTAAAAAATCCAATTGTGGTTTCACATAATGCCTATTTTATAGATTTCTGTCTCTCAGGTCACTGCATTAGACACCGGGATGCACCTGAGGGATTTCCATGCTGTTGTAATAGATATATTCCAGGATGAGCAGGATTTTGTACTTGAAATTTAAAAAAGAATGTAATTAGTTTTTGACCAATGCACAAAACGAATGGTATATAATTTGTGTAAAAATGTATTATTGGTGTTTTGAATTATTTTGTTCTAGTACTTATGAAGAAAATAATGCGCAATCATTTAGTGTCTCTTCAAGGGTTCTTTAACTGTTTATTGAATACTTAAAGGCTGTTCTACTTAGGAACCTGTTGTTATATGTTTAATTTCTGTGTTTTACAGTAAAGTATAAATGTGAATTCTGACTCTTTTCAGTGAGTCAGATCATTCGACTCGGCTCACCAAGAAGAGTCAACTCTTTTGACTCCTAAATGACTCCTTGCCAGAATCTTTGCTGATCTTTTGCTTAATTTCTTTAAAACATGGTATTTTACTCTCAGATTAACAAAATGACATCATACTTGGATGTGTGCTTGTTCTAAAATGTATTTAAATGTAAAACCAGCAACGTGCTACAGATTTACTCTCTCAAAAATGTTAAAGCTGTGCTGCTCTATCTGCAATGTCCATTTAAAAATTAATTTCCTTTAATATGATTACAGTCTTTAGAGAACCATGAATTTAGAAGATTGATGAACTTGAACTTCATGTGAATAATCACGTTTTTAGACATGTTCTCATTTCACGTGGTGTTAGTTTCCACATGATTTTTAAACACATTTTATTTATTGTCACATGTTAAAAATGTTGCAGGTAGCGAACGTGATTAAAATTTATTTTTGAAAGTGAATTTTCTCACATGAATAATTATTTTTTACATAATTTCACACAAAGCACAATTACTGAAACCGACACTCAGACAGCAAAACCTCAGCTCACACAAGTTTTTTTCATCAGTGAATACTGTGATTCAATCTCACAAAGACCAGGAGAAGCAGAAGAAACATCACTGGTCACAGAACCATTGAAGATGTTCCTGGCCAATGTGGTAGCAACATTACAATGTGGGCCTTCATCACAAATAATGGTGTCCTTCACCACCATGCCAACGTTGGTCCATACAATAGCTCACATTCTCACAGTTTTAGACAGACTGTACAATACTGTGATTCTGGTGGACCATATGGATGATGCAGAGCAGCACAGATGTGTAGTAGTATGAGACAATGTCAGCTTCCATTGTGCAGCCCTGCTCCAAAACTGGTTTGTTGACCAGCCACAATTTCTTGTTCAGTCCCCTCTGCCTTACTCTCCATTTCTCAAGCCAGCTGAAGAGATCTTTTCAGCATGGCAGTGGAAGGTGTGTGACCATCAGCCTGATGTACACAGGGCTCTTCTGCAGGCAGTGGAAGAGGCATGTGATGATATTAATGTGGCTGCTTTCCAGGGCTGGATACACCACTCCCAGTGCTTTTTCCCTAGCCAGGGAAGATATTGCATCAGTAGCGAAAAGCAGCCTAAACATTTTTCTGTCCTTTTTTTGTTAATTTTTTTCTTAAGTAATCAAGAAAATTTTAATTTTTTTTTTTTTTTTGGGGGGGGGGGGATTTTTCCCCGCAAATTTTTTTTTCTGTTCAC
>JAPEKL010000026.1:71606747-71617059 GCA_028877455.1 Bagre pinnimaculatus | reverse complement strand
GCTCCAGCTTGCCTGCGACCCTGTAGAACAGGATAAAGCGGCTACAGATAATGAGAGAGAGAGAGAGAGAGAGAGAGTCTAGAGAGATTTATTTATTTATTTAGTTGTAGGTGTTTTATAGTCAGACGCTCAGGGAGTCAGTGTGAGTGCGGGGTTGATGTTTACACACCTCCGAGTCTCCCCCGCTGTGTGCGCTCTCCGCGTCGCTCTCTGTTAGAGGAAAACAGCAGAATGAGTCAAACTCAGCGTGGTGTTCAATCAAACTCAGATACAACGCTCATCTTCAATACTGACATTTTAATTCTCCATTTAATAATAATAACTTTCTGAACTGACTCTAAAAATATCTATAAACCAAATAAATACATAAAAATTTTACAAAATGAAAAGCTCTAAAATTAAAAAGGATCCCCCCCCCCCCAATAAATAAATAAATAAATAAGTGTGTCATTACAAACTAAAACAACACAACACGGTCATCACGATCCCCCGCCACGAGCATTTTATGAAGCCCTCTTAACACTTGTGTCCTTATAAGCCCATTGCTTTAATATTGACTTATGATGCAAGTGCCATGACCGCTTCATTAAATCACTACCCAGATTTTTTTCAGTAGTACGAGCGCACAAAGTCTCAATGATGTCGCTCAGAGTTTCTGAGAAAACTCGTCCAAATTGAGTCCACTTGTACAAAGTCCAATAACGAAAACCGAGGGCCGTAACTCTGAAGATAATTTCTCGTAAGTGATTTTCGAACTCGACTTAGATCATGAATAGTAATATGAGCACACAAAGTTTCACAAAGTTTTCTCAGATGCAGCTTCTGAGAAAACTTGTCCAGATTGAAACGGACAGACTCCATTCCTATATCCCCCTGCAAACTTTGTGGTGGGGGATAATTTATATTTATTTTAAAAACCCTCTATAACCTTGAAAAGCCTCTATGAACATAAATGCAAAACATATCTATAAACCTAAAAAAAAAAAAAAAACCCTAAACTTAAAGAACCCCCCACAAAACCCCCCACCCAAAACACTAAATCGAAAAATCCCCTCCAAACTAAAAACGTAAAATGAAAACATCTCTAAACCCAGGAGATGCCAAAAACTAAAACTGAAAATCTCTAAACCTAATAAAAGCACACTGAAAAATGAAAAACCACAAAAAACCCTACAAGTTTAATATTTCTAAATCTAAAACATGTTACAAACTAAAATTAAAAATACCTACAAACCTTAAAAAACACTACAATGTAAAATTTGAAATTCTTGCATGAAAAAAAAAAAAAAAAAGCCATGCTTAACCAACCAACCAACCAACCAACCTACCAACCTCGCCCCCACACACTACAAACACTGAATCACTGAAGCCAAGTGTCTGAGGTTATTGTACTGCATCATACGCTGCCCCGCCCAAAAACAAAACAAAAAGCACTCTAACACCTGGTTGCTCTGCCCTTATCTTTGATTACAGCATGCACAAAATCTTCTCCAGCATCCCAAAGACTCTCAGTGGGGTTAAGGTCGGGACTTTGTGGGGGTTAGTTCATATGTAAAATGATTCCTTGTGCTCCCTGAACCACTTTCGCTATCTGAGCCCTAATTTTATTCCTGTACCGGGGGGAACCTAATGTGAACCTGGTCATTCAGGTCGTCAGCCGACTTCATTTTATTGCCCCATAACGTTGCTGGGTCTCGATCTGAGCAACTGAACCAACCCCAGATCATCACACTGCCTCCAGAGGTTTGGACAGTGGACACTGTACATGATGGGGCGGAGCTTCATGAGGTTCCCTTCTTACCCTGACACGCCCATCACTCAGGAACAGGGTCAGTCTGGACTCAGACCACATGACCTTTCTCCATCGCTCCAGAGTCCAATCTTTATGCTCCTGAGCAAACTGAAGCCTTTTCTCCTGATTAGTCTCACTGACGAGTGGGTTTCTCACAGACCTGCAGCTGTTTAGTCCCAATCCTGCGAGTTCTCATCCCACCGAGTGTGTGGAAATGATCTTAATTTCACAATTAAACATGCCGTGAGTTCTACTGTCCGTTTTCTTATGATTCGACTTCAAGCGTTTTAGGAGATCTCAGATCATGCTCAGCCAGGCTCTTTCTCCGTGAAGTTGACAGTTCATCACTATCCTTCAGGGTTTAATAATGCATTGATCAGTTCTGAACCCAATTCCAGTCATTTCAGCTCAAATCTCCTGAGTTGTTCTCTTTGCTTGATGTGGGACAATAGTTTGACCCTCTGAAACGCAGGAACCTCATCTCCATGAGCACGGGATACGACTAACATTTGTTTAAGAAACGAGAAGCTACTCACTGCATCAGTAGGGTTAAAGAATTGCTGCATCTGAAACATTCATCACTGCAGTAATTATCCAGTCAAAGGTTCCTCAAAGTATTTGCTTACTTAAATCTAAACTGACCTTTTTTTTTGGGCCAGGCAATGTTTGCTGAATAAATTCTTCACATTAAATTAAATGAAGGTCTGTAGCTGTAGAACATCTGACCACACGTGAACAACAGTCAGTGTTACTACACACACCAGTCCACTCACGAAACTTCCATTTCATTTCCCTCAATTCTTGTTGAAACGCCTCCGCTGCACTTCTCACTTCTCCTTTCACCTCTTCAGTGACATCACCAGTCCACTTAGTTACTGTTGCCACCTCAGAGTTGATTAATATCCCACACCTGCACTTTCCAAGTGTTTTATTCCCCCATTATACCGCAGCAGTCCGTCAGTGTACATTTCTGACACTGAAGACTCCTTCCAGAAAAGTTCAATGAACCGTTCAGTACAGGCGTCACCAGATCAACGTTTGCATGGTTTTAATGCGTTTATGTGGAGCCTCCACTGTACGCAAGCTGTTACTATGGAAACGATAACATTAAAATGAGTGCATTAATATAAATAAACCTGTACTACTGTCAGAGCTGCTGTTATGGAAAATTAAATCAATCAACACCTTCTGACCACTCAGAGTCCAAGATTCAGCAGCTCTGTGGTGTAACAGGTGATAAACAGGTTGGAACGCAAACCTGTTTATGTGCTGATGAGGGATTTCGATCGGCCTTTTAACTGTTGCAACTTTTTTTTTTTTTTAACCCAGCATCTCAGTTCCCATTTCATATTTAGATTTGCAGAATTTTAGAGCACACACACTAAAAAACCAAAATATTTTAGAGATACATTAGGTTAAAAAAATTTAAAAAAAAAAAAAAAGCCCTAAATAGATCTATTTAGTTTAATCTAAAGAAACCTAAAAACAAACTAAAAACACAATTAAAAAAAGTAAAACTAAACAATAAACCTAAAACTAAAATATAACTAAAATATCTGTAAACACTAAAAATTTAAACAATTTTATAAAAACTCAAAACTAAAAATATTAAAAAAAAAAAAAAAAAAAATCTCCAAGTCTAGAAAAACACCCTCAAAATATGTATTTAAAAAAAAAAACTTTTAAAAATAAAAAAAGTTAAACTGAACTTGTTTCTTGAAGTTTAACCACAAATATTAACACAGGGGTTCCAAAACTTTTGGCTGTCAGTGTATACACCATTTTAGTGTCAAAATGAAATGTTATGATTTAAAAAAAAAAAAAAAACCAACACCTGTTAAAGAAGAATTGAAACTGTAAAGACTGTGGACGTGACGCTCTCTCAGTGAGCATGTTGAACCAGAACGTACCAGCGCCGCACGACACAGGGGAGATCTGGAGGCTGTAGGGGATCTGGGTGGAGCTGACTGCTGACTCCTCGTTCTCTGTAGTGACCTCCACAACAGCGCAGATGTCCGGCAGATAGCTCACCTTACTCGGGGAACTGAGTTCTGGGCTCCGATCAGGTTCTGCTGAGGAAAAACAAATCGGACACTGAGACACTTCGATCTTCAGCTCATTCATACAGTCATCATCACGGTGATCAATACGGACCAAAACAAAAACAACCGCTGTGGACGTGGCGTGATCGGAGCCCCTCACCCGTTAATAACATGGTGCTGTCCGGGAGCGTGTCTTCCTTCGACTGCGACTCTTTCTCCAGCTCGCTGGCCTTAGATTTCCGTCTCTGTACAGGGCCCTGAGAATTTACACCACACGCATTTTAGGACTTGTATATAAAAAAAATAACCACTTTTTATAGCAACAAACTCAGGTGTGCTTACTTTTGCTTTCGCCTCCCGTTCCATCTTTTTCTTCCTTGCTAAAAATAAAATACATAAATAGATGAATTTCAGATGACATTTGACCTTGCTGTGACCTTTACCCTTCTGGAACAATTCCAAAATGTAATCAGTTCACCTGCTGGTTGACATCATGATAATTTCATATAAAATCCTACAAACGTTCAGCCGAGGACACATAAAAACACACCCTAAAAGTGAGCAGAAGTGCGTTTCTGTACTTCACTCTGATCGTTAACGTTCGCTGGCTAGCTGTCTGGACAAAGCACCACATTAACAGCATGTCAGAACATCGAGACAGTATTCAGTGGGAGGATTTTACATCAACCAACAAAGCCACCCAACCCTTTTCCCCCCAAATGCATTTTCATTTTAAATCGCTTACATCATACACATTAACTGAGCAAACGCGCTACAAGGTTACAAAACGCCGTCACTGGAGACTCCTTCCAAAAAAATTTAAACAAACGTCTCCTTATGGTTATTATAGAAACGAGTGCAGACCTCTGAAGTGACTCACATCTGGTGGGTCAGATGTGCAAAAATGAGATCCAAACCAGCTGACCCACCAAGACATGAAAAAACCCGCATCAGAAAAACCTAAAAGGAGTAACGGCACTGATCGGTCAGGATTTCTCAGCTTAAACATGCCGATAACCGGTGGCGATTCCGCTGCATATAAAATGCTCCATCCGAGGTAATTAACACTGGTCCTGTTAGCATAGAACAAATTATATACGAAAAAAATAAAAGGATCAAGTCTTCATGATTTTCTCCAGATCCAGGACGAGCATCAGAGAGATAAGAGGCAAATAAGCAATGCTTTGCTATATATGAGCCCATAAGTATAACGGGGAGAGCAGGGAGACTTGGGACAGTTTGTTTTCCCATAAATTAATTTCACCCAATCAGCTTTTAGATTCCATGAGAAGTGAGATGTTGCCCCCGAGAGGAACCTCCTTCCTTTGGAGCCAAAGCTGGACACTGCAGTAAAATATTTTATCAACCAAAACTTGTATTTTGTCCTTCACCTCTATTCCATGGTGTAATATTCTCTCCACATTCACTGGATACGAGCAATCGCGCGCTCTGATTGGCTACTCTAGTACCATCAGCTCATACACCACGAGCAGAGAAAAACAAAACGGCAGCGCGATGTTGAACCAACCAAGGATGAAATAAAAACTTCTCGAAAACAAAACTCAAATACCAAATTAAAAAAAAGGGAATGAAAGTATTTGATGGTAAGAAACGCAGGTTTTATTTTTCAAAAATTATTAGCAGCGCATTTTTCACAAATTGCTCCTGTCATTTCACTGGTTTGTTTACATTCTAAGCGGAAATGATTGTCAGACATTTTGTATAAAGTATTTATCTATCGAATTTGCTCTCCTTATCTGGACCAGTTCATCACGTTACAGGTTTTGTTTTACAAATGTAAACTAGTTAAAAACATGGACGTGTCTTTTTTTTTTTTTTCTTTGCCCAGGCTACCAGCTGAACTGATGATGCAATTATCAGTTTCTCTTTTTCTAAATCAGACACGAGGTGCGCCATCGGGCTTGCCAGGGCCGTTGGGGGTTAAAGTGCCTCGCTCAAGGGCACTTCAGCCAGTCCTGCTGGTCCAGGGAATCAAACCAGCAACCTTTTGATCCCAAAGCTGCTTCTCCAACTATTAAGACTCCAGTGTAGGCCTATAATAGCCTGATCTCTAAATGATCTAAGACTATTGTGCAATTTATGAAATACAGAGGTCATCACTCCATCAAAATAAACACAGCTCGGTGCTGCGAGATGCTAAACATGTGCCGTTATAAATGGTCAGCAGATACACGATCCACTCGCAAGTTTTGACACCAAGATAAAATGTCAGAGAAATGAGCTGAAATATTTGGAACTGGCATATTTCAATGCCATTTTTAAAAATAAAAAAATTAATTTCTCTGTCATCGATCGGTCACTGTGTGCCCTCGGTCTCTGGCATCACTTCAGAAATGGACCAGCGTTCAGAAGTCGGGACCTTGAGACCTGGGAGACAGTATTAACACTGTACTGATACGGGATAAACCTGCACTCCTCTCAGAGCTGCTCTTCTGGACAGTGACCTCAACACTGCTGTTTTAAACCAAGCACGACTCCCAAAAGCTTTAAAGCTAGACATTATAATCAAGTTAACAGTCTTGCTCCAGCACACTGCTCTCTTTCCTGTACACAAATAGCACAATTTGCATTCTGGGAAAAACGTCAGCTTGAAGGATGAACTGAAAGGCTCTCATACAGCACGAGCAGACTCCAGTAACCTAAAGGTCACTGCAGGAGGATCGCGTTCACTCGCTGAATCACCACTGCAGCCACGATTCTTAGATCAGCTACGGTTTGTTCTAAATAAATATTCTACAACTCTATTACTTATTTTCCAAAATCAGATGTCTAATGGAAAGGTTTTGATCATTTAAACCGTTTGATTTTTCGGTACTGGAACCGGACTCTAATGCGGAACTTGGCAAGGTGAGCGCTATTTAAAAATAAATAAAAAAGTGAGCAAAAGCAAATAAATCTTCAAAACAAACAAAAGTTGTTGGCAGCATGTTGGCGTAGTGGTTAGCGCTGTCGCCTCACAGCGAGTAGGTTCTGGGTTCGAGCCCAGTGGCCGGCGAGGGCCTTTCTGTGCGGAGTTTGCATGTTCTCCCCATGGGTTTCCTCTGGGTATTCCGGTTTCCTCCACAGTCCAAAGACATGCAGTTAGGTTAATATGGGACAGCCTTGGGCTGAGGTGCCCAATTGCTCCCCAGGCGCTGTTAGCATGGCTGCCCACCGCTCTGCGTATGTGTGCGTGCGCTCGCACATGTTCACGGCTTCAGATGGGTTAAATGCAGAGAGAAATTTCACAAGCGTGTGATGAATAAAATTGTTCTTCTAAACAACCACCACCCAGTGTGTTCCAAAAAACTTCAATCTACAGATTGAGATCGTTACCCCACAGACTGGCCATACGCTGGTCATTTCACGTCTCTATGTAGGCATCAAGATCCTTTAACAGACCACTCACTCAAATAACCACAACCTCAAATCAGGATGTTGAACCCATGTTCTACAGAATGGAAATGAGGAGATCAGATCAGAGGTACGAGGCTAAAGAAACCAGGTAGCTTTTTTTTTTATTTATATAAAGTGTAAGAAAGACCTGATCTAACAAACTGGTGCTTTTACTCAGATATAATTGGGGAAGTTGCAGCGAGCTCTGCTTGAACAGCTCGACGCTGAAGCCAAGATTCTGCTCGACTTCAACAGCATGAAACACTATACCAGGTTTCGTGTCCAACATTCAGAGGCCTTTTTCAAACCTGATGTGCGTCTGTCTTACGTGTCAGGAAAAGTGGTTTATTGGGGGAAGGTAGAGGTTTTCAGGAAGATACCCCTCCCAACTTCCTCTGGTGGAAATCCAGTTTCACAGTCAGCACATTTCCATAAACCATCATCATCTCACCACACTTCCAGTGCAACTACATGAGAGTCTGAGCTTAAAATAAATCAGAGACAGAGAACCTGAAGACCTGAAACACCTCCTAAACAGAGCATGTTGAAGCAAAAGATAACGCTACTCACTAACCACGCCTATATTTGCTCTGATGACTGCTCATTGGTCAGTTCTGCTGCTGTCACTCTTCTCCTTGGCGACACCAAATCTCATTCCAAGCGTATCAGATGTCATGGTGATCTCACCATGGGTTCAGACGGTGTCCCAGTTAAGGTACGTGAGTTTATAGTCATTCGTCAGGCTCCATCTTGGCTCCGTTCAGAAAAGCCTGCGGTCATCAACGTTGGAATTTCTGAGGCGTGTTTATACCATCAGTGCAGCCTGTTCTTCCTCAGGATCCAGTGCTGCTGCCGGATTTTTCTTATCTTCACCAAGGGCTCTAACAAGTTCATGCATGCTCTTTTTGTGCAAGTTCTAACGTTTTGTTGGGTTTTTTTTGTGCCATGATGGCGCTCAAGATCATCATACAAGTGTTGATTATTAATAGATTTACACTGCCGAAGTTAGTGTGACATTTTCATTCCATCTTCCATAGGATGGATTGCGTCTTTCCTCCATTTATTAACGTCAGCTATGCAGCCATTTGATGAATCATTTCCTCTCTTCAGAGTCCTTTTTCTGTGGAAGGTCTGCCAAGTTAATCAGCACACTCACTGGAAAATACAGAACCATCACACTCCTGTTCCGTCTCCTCGGACTCGCCGTCTTCATCTGCGTTCGCATTTTACGTTTCATCGGAATCATTGCAGTTTATCAGTTCAGCCTCTGAGAGGTGCTGTTCAGGTTTGGATTTCTCTAACAAGGTGTGCCTTTTCCAAAGTAGGGGCGGAGCAAATGCAGAAATTTCTCCCACCTGTGCGTTATGTTTGAGAGCCTTTTCCAGCTTTTTCGCTTCCAACTGAAAAGACTTTTCTGTTTGAGTCCGAATATCCGTTTTCTCTCTCTGGAAATAGTGCATCTTTATGTTTTTAAATTTCCTCTTAGGACAGTTTCTCCTCCTCACCCTCCCGCCAAGCCACAAAGAGCTTTCCCCTGACGGTCCACATTTCTGAGCAAGTTTTTCCTCAGTTTCAGCGAATTCAGCATTAAATCCCACCATTTCACCAACTGTATCCTGGATCACAGCCATAAATTCAAAGGTTATCATCTCCACCATGAATCTTAACTCCCTGCTCTTTTCCTCTTTAGATGTTACACAGATAAAACAATGAAACACTTTTCAACATTTATTCCCCACATGAGCAGCACAAAACCAGAACTTCCACACTACATCCACGTCTTTACAGTATCTTACATTTCGACCGCAAGCAATCGCAATGCTTTCAGCATTATAACAACCTCTAATCAGACCTCAGACACGGCAGACATCCAGATTCATTACAAATCGTTCCAGGAAACAGGTTTTTTTTTTTTTTTTTTTTAACTCTCAGCTATCACAGCGTTGTTATGAAGAACAATTAAAGTGTGAGGTTTATCGCAGCTGCAGTATAACCTCCACCGTAAACTCTCTCGTTTCACACACTTTCACAGGTGTGTTTGGAAAAGGACACGAGAGCTTTGAAACACTCCACAGCAGGAAAAAGGTGGACACGTTAGAGCTTACCTCTGATTCATATCCGTTACAAACAACCCCTTTACACCATCCAGGTCATATCCTTCTAACTTTCTGCTATTCTGAAGCTTCAAACACACACAGAGGGTCACCTCAATAGTCTGTTCATCCAAATTCCCTTTAACATCTCAATCTTCTTTATAAACCAACCCTATTGAAGACTCAAGGTCACCCATGTCGAGGGAGGATACCCTGATTAACAACCCACAGCAACTACATTCCCGTATCTGTGCAGGCTCTGCAATACAGAGAGAGAGAGAGAGAGAGAGAGAGAGGGGGGCCCTCGCAAGGTGGGAACCTTCAGCACTGCTGCAAATGTGGATCTGATTTTTTTTAAACCATAATATTTCTCACACACACACACACCCCTTTTGATTAATTAAATGATTAATAACCAAAACCAGAACGTCAAGGGCGTAGCAGCTCATCTGGCCTGCCATCAAACCAACCACAACCACCAAAACAAACAGACCTGAAATGTGACGATGTGAGAGAGAGAGGACCAACCTCCAAGACAAACTGTTTACAACAGGAACGTCAACAAAAGACTAAATTTCGTTCCCCAACGGAAGATCGACCCAAACCAAATTCGCATGATTAATGAGAGAGAAGATACAATTCTAGTCAGAAGAAAATGTGTTAAATGACCTAGTGACCGATTTGTTCGCAAAAATTGACAAAACAATGACCGAGTGTTGTGCAGAAGGTCGAGTTCTTTCAAATAAAACAATCAGAACTGAAATCCATTGAGAACTGAAGGAGGAGACACGATTTAAAGTGCATATCCTGGACCAATTTCATTTTTTTTTTTAATATGAAAAAGTATGTCCCTTTACACACTCATTCAGAAGGGTGATTTTGCACAAGGCCATCGGTCTACAGCAGAAAAAGATAAAATAACAAAACACGTCTGGAAAAATCCCAAGGGAGTCTGGAGCCAGATTCGTGACGTTACCTGCGGAAGCGCC
>JAPEKL010000026.1:70300517-70314773 GCA_028877455.1 Bagre pinnimaculatus | reverse complement strand
CTAATCAGTTCATGTTTGTCCCAAAGCGCACAAATGGTGAAAGTTTGGTGAAATTCCTTTCATTAGCCTTTGAGATCTCACATTCACAAGGTTGCGGGACAGACGGACAACCCGAAAACACAATGCCTCCTGGACCTTATGGTGGCAGAGCCATTAAAAAAACAAAACAAAACATGGTGTTGGTGGTTGATCCTGAATACTGACGTTTATTCCTGGCGTCATTGTTTTTTAATCCGGTGTTTTTTTGTTCTCGTTCATTTTAGTCAGGGAATACTGTGGTTTACTGGTGTTTAATGAGTGCTGATGTTTGGTGGTGTTTCATGCAGATATGAAGGTTCAGTGTTGGTGACTGTCTCCCAATTAATGATGAACACAGTCGTTCGTAGTAAATGTTGGTGTTTGCTGGTGAATAATTGGGCACTTGTTTGATGCAGTGGTGTATTTTGGTGAAAGTTGTATTTCTGATGAATGCTGCTGCTTTATGGTGTTTAATGTGGGAATAGGGTTCATATTTTTACTGTTTGATACTCGGCATTGGTGTTTGACTGACAGCATTGGCGTGATTTAGTGCCTGATAGACATACTGGTGTTTGAAGGAGAATGATGGTATTTTTGCCAAGGAATGTTCACATTTAATGGAGAATGTAGGTGTGTGATGGAGAATGTTGGTGTTTGAGGCAAGGAATGTTAAGTGTTTGATGGAGAATGTTGTTTTTGCCAGGGATTGTCAGTGTTTGGCAAGGAATGTAGGTGTTTGATGGAGAATGTAGGTGTTTTGGCAAGAAATGATAGTGTTTGATGGAGAATATTGGCATGATTTAGTGCTTGATGGTCATACTGATGTTTGAATGAGAATGATGGCATTTGTCAGTGAATGTTGGTGTTTGAAGGAAAATGTTCAGGTTTTGGTCAAGGAATGTAGGTACTTGATAGAGAATACAGATGTTTGGTGGTGAATGTTGGTGTTTGTGGCAAGGAATGTAGGTGTGTGATAGAGAATATAGGTATTTGGTGGAGAATGTCAGTGTTTTTGTCAGGGAATGCAGGTGTTTGATGGAGAATGTTGGACTTTTTGCAAGGGATGTCGGTGTTTGATGGAGAATGACTTTTTGTCAAGGGATACAGGTGTTTGATGGAGAATGTTGGTGTTTGATGGAGAATGTCGGTGTTTGATGGTGAATGTCAGTGATTTTGTCAAGGAATACAGGTGTTTGATGGAGAATGCTGGTGTCTGATGGAGAATGTCAGTGTTTTTGTCAGGGAACGTAGGTGTTTGATGGAGGATTTTGGTGTTTGGTGGAGAATGTCTTTTTGTCAAGGAATACAGGTGTTTGATGGAGAATGTTGGACTTTTTGCAAGGGATGTTGGTGTTTGGTGGAGAATGTCTTTTTGTCAGGGAATGTAGGTGTTTGATGGAGAGTGTTGGTGTTTTTTGCAAGAAATGTCGGTGTTTGATGGAGAATGTCTTTTTGTCAAGGAATACAGGTGTTTGATGGAGAATGTTGGTGTTTGATGGTGAATGTCAGTGTTTTTTTCAGGGAATGCAGGTGTCTGATGGAGAATGTCTTTTTGTCAAGGAATATAGGTGTGTGATTGAGAATGTTGGTGTTTGATGGTGAATGTCAGTGTTTGATGGAGAACGTCATTTTGTCAAGGAATATAGGTGTTTGATGGAGAGTGTTGGTGTTTTTGGCAAGGAATGTCAGTGTTTGATGGAGAATGTCTTTTTGTCAAGGCATACAGGTGTTTGATGAAAAATGTCAGTGTTTGATGGTGAATGTCAGTGTTTGTCAGGGAATGTAGGTGTTTGATGGAGAATATTGGACTTTTTGTGAGGAATGTAAGTGTTTGATAGAGATCGTAGGTGTTTTTGTCAGGGAATATAAGTGTTTGATGGAGAATGTTGGTGTTTGAATGTTGGATCTTGGTTAACAATCAGGCTGATGTGGAGTTATTTGGTGTTTGTTGGAGAAACAGTGTTTGAAGGAGAATGTTTATGGGGAGTACTGCTGAATAATGTTAATGAATGCTGTGAGCTGAAAAACGGTGGTGTTAATCAGTGGTCACGTTTATGTGTTTAGTCTTCAGAAATATTAGAGTTGGAATCGGGAATGCTTGTGGTGTTGGATCATGGTGTTTGGTGGACAATAGTGGTGCGTGTTTATTGGTTAGTGTGTGCTGATGGTCAGAAGGTTCTTGGGGAACCAAACCCATAACCATCTTTAGGACTTGCTAATCAAAGTGTACAGCTGTACAGGAAAGTAAAACTGTCGAGACCTGCTTTCTATAAAGATCTCAACTCAATCGCTGTAAAAGTTTCTTCGGCTCACACCGTATGACATGAACTTCTGTGATCGAATACAGGAAAGGTGGTGGATTTTGAAACGTCTCACTGTGGATTGACCGAGCGAGCCACTGAAGCGTGTCTGACGGACATGTGGGCAGGTGCGAGAATTCGTTTTCCGACATCGAATCTGTCCATCATCGGCCCAGTGTACGTACAAGTCGAGAGACGTGCGTGTGCGGACTGCCTGCTGCAGATGAACAGCTCTGCCTGCTCGAACTTCACATGTACTTGTGTTTATTCCCTCACATGAGGTCTATCAAGGCAGATCTGTGATATACGACATGACCGACAGCGAACCGGCACCGAGCTACTTCTTACTCTTATTATGAGCGCGTTGCACGCCGAGAACTGTGACAAAGGCACGGCTGTGTGAATCAAGCGAGGCGTGAGGAGAAAGAAAGGAAAAGACAAAGCGAAAGCATGCAGTGTTTGCCATTGATGGCTTGCCTTTGGGGCAGAAGCGGGACTCCAAATCGAAACGCCCATGCAGAGAGATGAACTTGTTAAATGCCACCGTGATTAGCAGAGGGAGAGCCAAGGCACTTTTGTTTGAGAGCCATCACTAGCTCATATCTGTAAAAAAAAAAATTAAAAAATAAAGAAATAACGAAAAACCCTGTGATGTTCACCACACCTCCGGGGCGAGAGAGAGAGAGAGAGAGAAAAAAGGTAGGAAAGGTAAAAACACAGCAGGTGCTTCATGCCAATTGGAGAGCGTGAGGAGTGAAATAGTAATGGCTTTTTAATGTTTATGAGTTTGGAAAGAACTTTGTGATGAGAGGTTGATAGAATTTGGAAAGCGAAGCCCCACAATTACATCTGCTGATATTACGTCCCTGGTGGTTTAAGACTAATAAGAGCTTCTGAAACGAAAAGGAGGAGGGAAAACACACACCGAGCACGTCTGATGTGGACGCGCTACGCCGCACTAATCTATAGACTTAATAATTTATGAGATTTATGGCTCCGGCTCTGCCGTAATACAATCTCGCATTAACCACTGCTCCTGCACCACCGTTCCTTCTCAATATGAGCGTAATCTTCCTCCTCGAGCTGCGACTTAGATGTAACATCAGCAGAATTATTACAGGAGCCCGGCAATGCGTCACACGCTGGAGAGATCCGAGGCGCTCACGTGACGGGAGGGATAATATGCATGGATTCCGCTCCACTCCGTTCTCTCCAACATGGGTTCATCTGAGAATAAGTGTCACTGTTTAAATATAAAACCGTGTCTTCTTACACTTATAAAAATAGGAAAGATGAGTTTGTGTGTGTGTAGAGGTTTAATTTTTTGATCAAAGTCAATAGTAGTCCTTAAAAGGAAAAAAGAAAAAAAAGAAACCAATGTGGACAAAAGCAACTTCCTGAGTGACAGAAGGTGAAATTTTTATGTATTTTTATTTTTTAGAAAGAATAGATGGTCAATATTCACACATCCAGATGATGAACATGGGGCCGAGGGAAAAGTGGGAGAGGGGTCAATATTCTCCATCCAGAGACGAGAGATGATCTATAACTGTGAAAATTCATCAAGCTTACACCTGATACTCATCCAACACCTCATATATATATATATATATAGTGTGTGTGTGTGTAGAAGTTGTGCATGAGCTGATAGCGTAGCACCAAGAGTGGAATAACGGTTTAATTCTATCCACATTCACTGGATTTTGAGAAACGCAGCATTTTTATTTTTATTTGCTGCAAATTCAATAAAAAAAAAAAACTTTACACAAAACGTCCGACAAAATAATTTCCACTTAGAATGCAAACAAACCGAAAAAATGACAGGAGCGATTTGTGAAAAATGCAATAATAATAATTCTTGAAAATAAATAAATAAATAAATAAATATGTTCTTACCATCAAATACGTTTTTTTTTTTGTATTTTTGGGGTTTTGTTCTCAAGTAGAGTTTTTATTTCGTCCTCGGTTGGTTCAGCAACACGCACCGCCATTTTATTTTTCTTCTTCAGGGTTTTTTGGCGGTTGGCAAACCAACTTAAAGGTGCATTAGCGCCACCGACTGGGCTGGAGCGTCGAACAGGAGCGATTTAAAGGGGGAACCAAACAAACCTATATTCGTTTAGCCATTTCTCTTTCTTTTAAATACTTGATGACAGACTGATATATCTGACTTCATGCGCTCTGCCATTTTGTTTTTCTCTACTCACGGTACATGAGCTTGTAGTAGAGTAGCCAATCAGAGCGCATGATTGCTCACATCCATTGAATGTGGATATAATAAATATATACATACATAAAGAAAACAAATGATGTCATTTCTTTAAGCACGCTGGTTAGATAAATCCTACTCTCATACAGCAGGCAAGAGTGAACATGACTCCAAGCCTCCCTCGATTTTCTCATTCTTTAAAAAATAAAAAATCATGGAGGCTGATGAACTCTGATATAAGAAAAATAAATAAATAAATAAATAAATAAAAGCAAGCGAGGACTTGACAATCCACCCCCCCAAAATATTTCACCAGCAACCTTCACCTCGAAGGGAATATTATCCTTGGCTTTTTATCGGCGCGTCAGAGAGGGGAGATATTTTCAAAGCGTGCCGGGCTGGGGAACACGACCCGAGCTCTCAAAGACCCCCCGCTGTGCGTGCCAAACTAAAGAATCTCTCTGAACTTGCAGAATTAAATTCATCACCCAATCTCCTCCGTTTCTCCCTGCGCTGGGAAGCCTTGTCCTTGCTGTCGCCTCACATCCTCCTCCTCCTCCTCCTCCTCCTTCTTTCTCTCTCTCTCTCTCTCTCTCTCTTTCAAAGAACAACTATGCTGATGACAGAAAAAAACCAGACATGATGGGGGAGAGAGAGAGAGAGAGAGAAAGAGAAAGAGAGAGAGAGACTGCAGGGTATTTAATATCTAATTCATCCAAACAGTAATTTATTTGAGGACTGGATTTAAGTGAGAGAGAGAGAGACAGAGAGAGAGAGAGAGAGAGAGCACAGTGGAACGGGAGCGAAAGGAAACTCAAAGAAGATTAACTAAACACTGTGGCAAACAGGAATTCAGGAACTGAAAGGGTGCAGCGTGGACAAATAAATGGGCAAAAATAATCTTCCTGTTTTTCTAGCACAGCTCTCTCTCTCGTATATTCTTTCACTTTCCCAAGGATTTTCTTTCAGCTCTGATTGTGAGCGAGCCCGAGCTGTGTTTTCACTGAACTAATTCACCCCGTCGTGCAGCTTGTGCCTTGCTGCATGTTATTATTCCGTCCAACCCGGAGCCTTCCCCCTTCCCATAAACTCCGATATTAAAAACACCGATGCCACTCGGGCCTGTGCGTCTTTGTTATGTAAACGAAAGCCGCTGTTCCCGGTGCGCGTTTGGCGGCGATGCTTTGCGGCCTTGCTAACTAGCACGCTATCGAATGTGGATATATTCACCTCTCGCTTCTTGCGTATGAAAGCGTACGCTATCGATCCAGTACTAGCTCCGGGTACGGCGGCTCTCGTCTGAGTGTCCGCCACTTCTTTTCTTTTTTTTCCTTTTTATTCCCTGCATATAATAATTATAATAAATAACAAAATAATAATAATAAATCATTTTGAAAAGGTGTAATGTGCACACAGTGGCCTAAAATCAGCTGGATTATTTTTATAGTCTTTCTCAGCTCCTTATGTCTATATTGACATCCGTGAGCATATCAGAGAGCCAGATGTCGTCGTAATGTTTCTTTCAATGATTCAGTTGCCGTGTGTGTGTGAGAGAGAGAGAGATGCTGTTCAATGCAATCCGAAGCTCAAGGCCAATCCAGTTTTGGCACAAAAGGACTGTATTTGACATTTTTGTGTGTGTGTTTTTCAGGCCGTAAGCAGGATTTATTTTTCTAGGCGTGGATTTAGACTGATAAGACGTCCTCGAAGCAATTCAGAGACCCGAGAGGAGCATCGGAAAAGGAGGAGCGTACGCTAAAGAATGGGCGTGACGCTATCACTATACTACGTATACTTACCGTTAAGAGAGGATGGAAAATTCTACATTAAAATATTTTACCTCGAGTACGTTCAAACACACACTCACCAGACACTTTATTAGGAACACCCCACCCGTCCACCTGTTCGATGCGGTTCTCGAATCAGCCGATCCCCTGACGCATCAGATCACGCAGATACAAATCAACAGCTTCAGCTAATTAATGCTCACAATGTTCAAACATCAGAATGGGAAACACTGTGATCTCACTGTGGAGTGGGCGTCGGTTTGAGCCAGATGAGTATTTTTGGTTTGAGTGTTTCAGAGGCTGCTGATCTCCTCCTGGGCTTTTCACACACACAGCAGTCTCTAGACCTCGGTATTAAATGCAAATGTTAGCACAGAAAGCTAACGCACACGCACGCACACTGATGAACTGACATTTATTTGAACGTTTGTTTCGGATTATTTTGAAACCTTCGCATAATATTAGCTCGATTCTCATTTCAAGCCAGAAACTGCAGCTACTCCATGTGCACGGAATCCAAGAATTCAAGAAAAAAAAAAAAATCAAGTAATTTTAACGCTTAAACAAACCGGCGAAATGACCGGAGCAATTTGTGAAAAATGCGAGGATAATAAAAATTCTTGAAAAATTATTTTAAAAAAAAAAAAGATACGTTCTTACCATGAAATACTGTCATTCCATATTGCCGTTTTGTTTTTATTTCATCCTTGGTTGGTTCATCATCACGCACCGCCATTTTGTTTTTCTCTACTCACGGTACTGTATATAAGCTGATATCCTCGGAGTAGAGTAGCCAATCAGAGCGCTTGATTGCTCATATCCAGTGAATATAATATAACAATAATAAAACTGATTAACACGTTTCTGATTCAAATTAAATCAATTCAGTGCTGCTCCTGACCCGACTGATCGCTCTTCTGAATAATACCTACAAATAAAAAGTGGTATTTTAAACGCTTGACGTCCTGTAAGAGTTTACACAGAATGGTGCGGAAAACAAAAAAACATTGAGTGAGTGAGAGCTCTGTGGGTGGAAAAAACAAACGCAGAGTTGGCCTGGTGGTTCACATGTCTGCCTTTCGATCAGGAGATCGCGAGTTCTACTCATGGTCGGGTCATACCATCATAAAAACGGTACCTACTGCCGTCTGGCAAGGCACGCTGCGATACAGATGCGAGTGGGGAGTCAATCTCTCGCGGTTACCAGAGGACACGCCCCCCACTGTAACCCTACTGGCGCCGCCCTATGCGCAACATGGCATGGGAAGGGACTTGTCGATAAAAGGGGTCAGAGATCGGAAAATGGACAGAACGGTTTGAGATTTATTTTGCCAGGAAGGATACAGTAACTCATATAATCACTCTTTACAACTGTGTTGAGCAGAAAAGCATCTCAGCAGAACACCACACTGGGTTCCAGTCCTAACGATCTGCGAACATTTCTGCATGTACGCTTTTTATGTATCAACAAAATCATCAGAACACACACTATTCAAGCAGTACACACACTTCAACAAAGTTCGTGCTGAACATCGCAGGCACATTACGCGCAAACCGTTCGAGCAAAAGGAGAAACCTGCTGCGTGTGTGTGGGTTTTTTTTTTCTTTCTTCTTTCGGTCTTTACAAGCGTTTAAGCGAGCTGATGACGCAGCGGCAAAAATAATGCACTCCGGTTGTGATAATGTCAGAGCACAGAGGGATTAAATATCGGCGGTGTCTGTGGGGCGCTGCATGATTCACACGAGCAATTATCATTTTAGAGAAAGCTGTGTGTCTGTGCATGTCATTGTAAAGACTATAGATTAAACGATTCACTTATAATCAATCCTTCTCTATGAGTCAGTTAAGTTGCTTGAAGTCACTTAACTAGGGTTGGGTTTATTCCCTCTGTCTAACCAGATTTGTATTCGATTTTGATTTTAGAATACAATCTCACAAACACTGATATTAAACACTGTGTTTATTCATCAATACATTAATTATTATTATTATTTCTTCTTTCACAAACCACAGACCTCGGTATTAAATGCAAACGTTAGCAAAGAAAGCTAACACACACAATGATTAACTGACGTTTGTTTCGGTTTATTTTGAAACCTGCGCATGATATTAGTTCGATTCTCATTTCAAGCCAGAAACTACGGTTACTCGATGTGCACGGAATCCAAGAATTCAAGGAAAAAAAAGACGTTTCGCGCCGTACGTTTAATCCGAGTGCTGAGGAAACTAATAAGCCGTTAAACTGATAAAGGACGACGACACGGGAGTTTAATGATTAACGAATAAACTCCGCCTGTGCTGATTGTTTGTATGATCCATGACTGAAAACGCCGCATCAATTAATAGAAAAAATAAACAGGATGTTTCTGAAAATATACAGTCCGCGAGGGTCAGGGTTAAAACTAGAAAATAAACGTCCATTAACATGTTTTTATTTTAAAATATAAATCCAATCACCAACACCTGAACTAACTAGTGTCAATCCCATCGAAACAAAATGGCTGACACGTACGTGTTTCGATGGGATTGACACTAGTCAGTTCAGGTGTTGGTGATTGGATTTATATACATGTATAAAAACACACAAATAGAAAAAAATTATTATTATTCATATTATATACAGTATAATCAATTATCAGTTAAATGTTGCTGATTGTTTTATGCTAATTAGCATGCTAATGAAGGAAAACCTTCATGCACAGTGTTACAAATTTGCTCACGACTCAATAAGCATCCGCTTATAGTTACAGGTTGTCTTGAGTAAATTAAACAATTACTGTATATCTAAGTACTTTTTAATTAATTAACAAATGACAGCATTCAACAAGAGTTGTTTTTAAGTCAATCAAGCGACTCCGTAATCAACAATCACGCCATTTTTAGACTACATTTATTCATCCATATATTTAACAATTATTCCACGAAATAAACGGAGCATTTTTATTTTTAGCAAATCCGATAAAGAAAAACTTCACCCAAAACGTCAGACAAAATCATTTCCGCTTCGCCGAACATCTTAAAAGCTTATCAACGGCAGCACGAATTGACTTTAGCGTTGTTGGTTTTTTGTAGAAAGTGCCGTCTCGCTGTCGTGCCGAGGAATAGGATACGAGCTTTAGATCACCGTTGATTTAATTCTTCCTTGGACATAATTTCAGTGACGTAATTTTCAAACGTCTTTGAGCTTTGGAACCAGTGTAAATAAATAAATAAATAAATAAATAAAATTCAACAAGTTTTAATGCTTAAGGATGAAGAATGTACACAAACCGGCTAAATGACGGGAGCAATCTGTGAAAATTATATGATAATAAAAATTCTTGAAACCCCCCCAAAAAAGATACGTTTTTACCATGAAATACTTTAATTCCATATTTTATTGCGTTTTCGTTTGTATTTTTGCTGTTTTGTTTTTAATTAATCCTCGGTTTGGTTCATCAACCCGCTCCGCCATTTTGTTTTTCTCTACTCACAGTATACAAGCTGATATCCTAGTAGTAGAGTAGCCAATCAGAGCGCTCGATTGCTCATATCCAGTGAATACAATAAAACCTTAATAAAACTGATAAAAAACAAAAAGTTAGATTGAAACTGATTCAATTCAGTGCTGCTCCTGACTCTTCTGAATAACGTGTATAAATAAAAAGTGATATTTTAAGTGCTTGACTTCCTTTAAGAGTTAAAATTACAGTAACTCCCTCACAAACGACACTAAAGCGGCGAACGGACAGCAAAACAAACGTGTGTTTAAATCCCGTCGTGTCACCTTCTGACTTCCTGTCCGATGTCGACAGCATCCTGTATTCCTGCCTCGTACAGCTAATTAAATCAGCGGCACGTACGGCGGCCATCTCGCTTGGGCAAAGGCCGTGCCGGGACGATGGAGTCAAATAAACTTAATCAGGTCTTCATTACATTCGGCTTCTCTCAGAGGAGAAACAAAGAGTGTGTGATGTGACTCGCGGGTGGGAAAGCACCTTCGGAGGAGCCTCATTATGTATGCGCAGCTAAAGACGAATACCGCGGCCCATTAGACTTATTAAGGCACCTGCGCATCTTCCAAGAGACGCTGCGCCGCTTCACTCCGTCGGCGAGGATTACCTGCTGCTCAAATTAAGCCGATACCTCGACGGCCTCGTCTAATTAAGTAGGTTCTGCCGCTGATCGATCGTAATAATGGCGGCGAGGACGTTTGACGAGGGCCTAGCGAGAAGTCCGTACACGCTGACATGTGCATCTGCCAAGGCCAGGGGTAATTACAATCCGCCGGACGTGGCCGAGGAAGAGATTGCGACGGTTTTGGAAATTGAATCGGAGGCCTTCGTTCGTCTCCAGTGACCGCAATAATAGAGAACAATAAGATTTAACAAGATGTCCATTAGGTTGTTCATTATCAAGCTTAATCTAATAGTGAACCATATTATTTTCTCTCTTCTCGTTCTTCCAGGGCAATTTCTTGATGGCCTTTGGGAAAAAACAAAACAAAAAGTGGGGAAGAAAAAAATAAATAAAGTGCGCAGGAAAAGGAGGAGGGCGGGCGCTTTTCATTTAGATCGAAAGTCAATAATACTTGTTTTCAGCTCTTAAGACAATAAAAAAGAAAAACAACTCTTCAGAAAGCCCATTTAAAGCCCCTGGTGGTTTTTCTTTTGCCTTGTCTTCATTACGATGAGGTAGGGAGGTGGGTGGCTAGGTGAGGGGCGCGAATTGTCTGAAGACTTTTAATTGGATTCCACAAGCAGTTTCTTAATTGACTTCTCTATCGTGCTAATATATGTGTACATCTTTATGTGTGTTCACCACATCCTAAATTGAACCCAGGAGGTCATGGTTGGATCTCCAGATGAGACTCAATGGGAACTATTGCCAGCTAAAAAATTCAATTTAGATGTGGAGATTGACTGGCTAATTCCAGTGTACCTATAATGGCTTTCTACTGTTCTCTTAATTAAGTTTTCACATTAATGTACTGGATACACTCCTTCGAGCGGCACATTTCCCTCGTGGACAACATCTGTGGCGGCGGGGAGACGAAATAAAAAAATAAAATAAATCAATAAATCCATCCATATATTATATATTATTGCGCAAATTCACAAAATCGTGCGTTCCCTCGGAGGTCTACAGCTCCCGACGCAAACAAATAAAAAGCTCATCTGATGCGCGTCATGAGGTCCGTGAGCTCGCACAAGTGTCTATCCTTTTCATCCTTCCATCCATTCATCCTGGCTTTTTTTTTCTTCTTCCGAGCTAAAGTGCACATTGTTCATCATCTTTAACATTACGGTGGATAAAAATATGTTGTAATTGACGTGCTCTGTGTAACAAATGGGAAAGTCTGAGACGGAAGACTCCATCCATCTCGCTAATACGCTTCCAGATCTAAAACACGCCCGAGTCTACGCGTCCCTTTATTGATCGCTCCTGCCAAAAACTCTCTCTCTCTCTCGGACAGATCCACCCGCCCTCCGTTTTCGCCTCTAACCAAGATGTTTGGTCATGAGATGTGGTGTCTCAAAGAGGGGTCACATCTCATGACATGTTTTATGTCACATCTCGGGTCTGTTTTTAATTTCACGTCGCTAAAATGGTTGAACGTGTTAATTGGCATGGAGTTCCGTATTATTTCATTAATACACACAGCATCAATGACCGAACACAACACTTGTCCTGCATCGTTCATGATTAAATTTAATCGTGCCGGAAAATCAACCCATAACGAATGACGACGCGAACGACACTTTCTTACACAATAAACATGTTTGTGCTCGTGAAGGGAAAGTTCACAATCGATGCTGAAAAGTGAGCTGCAGCCGTTCCAATATTTCTGGAGAGCAGGTTCATGATTTCAGGCTTTTAAATTTTTCGCTCATTTTTGTGGATTTATTTTTTTTTGTTATCTGACTTGATAATGAACATTACGTCTGGATGATTAATGTGAGCTTTAACATGTTGACTGTGTGTTTAACGCGGGTTAAAAGGTGCCGCAACGTAAACGTATCGCATTAATGAGAAACAATTCTTATTAAATATATGAGATGTGAAACAGCTGTGTGTTTCCTGATGTAAGTCGGATTTCCCTGCCCATGCAGTAAATGAGGACTGGACTGTAATCTTACGCAACGGTTTTAAAAACAATGGCGCTGGCGCTCAGGACGATCCAAAAACGATACTGAACTAACACTACATTTAGAAGAACATACAGATATATCAATATGACTGACTTAACGGAAGCAGTTCTATATTTTGCATTATTATCCATACAGGACACTTTTTTGATGGAATATAAACGTGTTCTATTCCCTTCTTGCAGGTTTCGTTCATTTGGTTCGATAGCATGCAATATCGTTAGCATATCGCTTATCCTACACGTATTACGTTACTCTACTCAATGGAGAATAAGCGTTGAATACGGTTTACGATATTGCACGGTTGTCAAGACAACATGGCGTCACACGTCGGAGACGCAAAACTTCCGCACTAGCGAGTGAGCGACTGTGACAATTTGTAAACAAACATGGCTGCCAGGTTTGCTTTGTTAAATACAGAAGATTTTGAGAGAATTTTGAAAGAGAAAGACGCGTCAAACACCCAAAAGGAATGTGTACGGATAATAATAATAATAATAATAATAATAATAATAATAATAATATTGGCTGGCTTTCCATTCAGCTTGTTCAGTATCATGTTCACTGAATGGAATATATCTGACAGACCACTCAACACCAGACAATATTATTTAAATATCATCCCGTTATTGTATACGTTACAGGTTTTAGACAGAAGCGTAGAACTAAACGTTCATGCTAATATACTGTATTGTGAATTTCTCCATTTTTCCCCCTCACTATAACAAGTAACAGTTTAAAGATTAAAATTTATATATTTATTCATGCAAACCATTTAATTTCACGTTATTTATGCATGTAGCGATACATCATGTGACGATAAACCGCAATACAGATTTATGATCATTTGAATCGATTAAAGAAAAATTGAATCGTGATGATTAGTTTTCCCGAGCTGTAATTGTGTTGCTTAGACAGCAGAGGGGGCAATAATGTCCAACAGCAGGAACGCACATGACTTCGCCGTAGGTGGAAGTAGCAAAGCTCGAATCAGATCGAACGTGTCAAAGAGCTGTTGTGTGATTGTGAACAAACAGATTTAACAAGAAATCCGAGCTCTCTCTCTTTTTACAGACTGATGAAAGAGAAATAAGAGAGAAGCAAATGGAGGAAGTACAAATGTTTGTAAACTTATTAAGAAAAAGAATATTTGTGGTGTTTTTTTTTTATTTTATTATTAATAAAATGAATATTTTATTTTACTCCAACTTTTATAAATGTGTTCTTTTTGTTATTTAACAAAAGGAATATTTAAGTTGATAAAGAAATGTTGTATTTTTTTGGAAATAGTTTGTTTTATTATACGGCACAAGCTACTTCTGGTAAAATTGTGCGCTCTGATTGGTTCCTTGCAGGGCAGCATTTTCCCGTAATACCCGTGGGCGATGACGGACTGACTTTCCAAGGTGCCTGGTTTCAATGTCGCAAAAACAAACAAACAAACAAAAACGACAAAAAGAGAATCAAAAACAGCCGAAACACAAAATACAAACAAGAGTCAGCAAGTTATTCAAGAAATGAGCAATAAAGAGCATTCAGAAACCACTAACCGCGAACAGAAATTCAGTTTTGAATCCGCTAGCTGTTTATTCTGCATGTCCAACTCAACCACGTTACAAATATGACGTGACTGAAAGCAGCGTCACGCCTCGTTATAACGGCTGTAGATTTTAATCTTAGAAATAAAAAAGCCAGGTAATAAACTTCTTATTAACCTCGCTTGCTTGGTCTTTACGGGAAAATATCAGACCGAAGTCTTTTTGTACGGACCTCACTGGACTGTCAAGCCCTCGGGTCTGATATTTTCCCGTAA
>JAPEKL010000026.1:70149407-70160475 GCA_028877455.1 Bagre pinnimaculatus | reverse complement strand
TCACAGGGCGACACATAGACACAGACAACCATTTACACTCACATTCACACCTACGGTCAATTTAGAGTCACCAGTTAGTGTTTCGCATGCCTGTCTCTCGATCGGGAGATCTATTCACGGTCGGGTCATACCAAAGACCATCATAAAAATGGTACCTACTGCCATCTGGCAAGACACGTCGCAATACAGATGCGAGTGGGGAGTCAAACTCTCGCGGTTACCAGAGGGCCCACCCCCCACTGCAACCTTTCAAACTTCAAAAGCAGCATGCAAATGTGACAAAGGCGCGGCTCAGACTTGGGTACATAGGTACATTAATAATCTAAAATTTGGCTGGATATATATACTGTACAATAAAACTATATCGAAAAAATCTGAATATGTAAACCTATAAATTAAAAAAATCAAAACCTATCCCAATTTAGAGCTTAAAAAGTAAAAAAAAAGAGAAAAATAAAATAAGTAACTTCAAGTTATTCATGTGGTCGTATTCTCGAGTGTAATGTCTGCTTTATTAATATCATCAACTACTACTACTGATAATAATAATAATAATAATAATAACAACAGGTGGGGAAGTCATGGCCTAATGGTTAGAGAAGCAGCTTTTGGGACCAGAAGGTTGCTGGTTCAATTCTCTGGACCAGCAGGAATGGTTGAAGTGCCCTTGAGTAAGGCACCGAGCCCCCACCCGCTCCCCAGGCTGCTCTGGGTGTGTTCCACATCACTCTGGATAAGAGCGTCTGCTCAGTGCCATTGATGGAATGGAATGTGTATATCAGCATCTTTTGGCGTTTGCTAAATACACATCTTAAAATACATTTGAAAATATTAAAAACCCCAAACAAAAGCAATAATTTAATTTCAGTTCACAAAAACACAAGATATAAAACTCTACATTTGTCACATCCAATATTTACGGTAACACTCATTAACAGTCATACAAGAAGAGACGTCAAATAAGAAAATAAACCAAATAAGAGTGAACAATCACAACGAGTAATAATAATAATAATAAGACAGAGTCACCTACTGTATATCCCCTGCCCTATACACCAAGTTTCAAAATATTATTTGTCACATTTTTCAAGTTGTGCTTCAGGAAACCAATGTGACCTCTTTACACTGACCTCAGCAGCCCATGGCATAATAAACCCACCGGCCCTTTGGTCCAGGGGAGCTAAAAATTAACATTTCTCACATTTCTTAGAATCAAAAGGCACAAATGCATTACTTAATCAACACATATACCAACTTTCAACACCAAACCACTCATAGTTTTCAAGTTCTGCTCCAGAAACAAACCCTACCCCTCAGACTAACCTGAGAGACCAAGTCTGAAATTGTTTCCATGGAAACACGAAAAAATTCTCACATTTCTCAGTATGAAAAGGCACATCATCACCACCTTGTTAACGTGTATAGCAAGTTTCAAATCCGTATCATGAATAGTTTTGGATATATGCTCTGGAAACCAACACCGCTCTTAGAAACCAAGTCAAAATCTATTTTATGTAAAAATTTGAAAAATACTTTTTCAAAAATCCCAAATAGCAAAAGGCAGCAGTTCACATGTTGCTTGATATGTATACAACGTTTCATGAAGATATCTTCAGTAGTTTTAAAGATATGGCCTGGAAATGAAAGTGTGACCAGATGGATGGAACCCGTTTCTATATCCCTCACGATAATTATCCATACACATTCCTTTCGGGTGTTCGACGCGTCTTTCTCTTTCAAAATTCTCTCAAAATCTCCCGTATTTAGCAAAGTGAACCAAACCTGGCGGCCATGTTTGTTTACAAATTGTCCCAGTCGCTCAGTCGGTAGTGCAGAAGTTTTATGTCTCCGATGCATGACATCATATTGTCTTGACAAACGTGCAATATCGTAACCCATATTCAACGCTCATTCTCCATTGGGTAGAGTGACGTAATACACGTAGGATACGCGATATGCGAACAATATTGCATGCTGTTGAACCAAATGAATGAAACCCGCTAGAAGGGACTAGAACATGTTTTTATTCCGTCGAAAAAGTGTCCTGGATGGATAATAATTCCTGATATTTCACTCTGATGACGTCACTCTCAGCGTTTTCCCGTTGACCTGACGCGCGTCATCAAAATAGCGAGCCGGTTCAAAATAAAAATTATTTTCATAAACTTGCTTTTTTTTGTTGTTGTGGACGTGTCCGTGTAATATAAAAAACATTACACGATGGCGTGAAGATATGAAGTTTATCTTCTCGTGTTGAAAATATTTTCGCCACTCGAAGATAAACTTCATATCTTCACGCCGTTGTGTAATATCCTCCATGTATGATATTTCCGTCATATTGCTCAGGCCGAGTCCATGAAACCATAATGTACAGAATCCATGTATTATTCAATTGTTTGTTTTTCTTCAATTGTCATAAACGTTACTTTATTTTGTTCTTTTAATTCACAACCAAACTAACCCTCCCAGTAGGAATGTAATATATAAACCAGTTTAGTTCGGTAACCTGGACATCCTGTCAGCTGTTAGTTACACAGACGTACGTTCACGTACTGTACAGTCGCTGCTCACAGCTAACACTAGTACTGATTGCGACGAAGCTTCGATTTGGTTCAAGTTTCATTATGTAAAGTCGTCTTAGCTACGTCTTCTATACGTACAGCCTAAACGATGCACTTCACTACCAAATTTCTCGCAGTTATGACCTCCTTAGTTGATAGTTTTTCTAATGACGAACACGGGAAGAGACTCGCAGCGATGTGGCGACCAGAGACTATGGGACGTCAATGAAATTCGGCGACTTGTAGGCGATAGCGGATGAAATCACCAAAGTGGGCGGGTGACGAGATGAGCTAATGTCAACTTTGAGAGGACATCTGATGGAAGCGAAGACTGACATGACGTCAACACGGAGTTCCATCAAACATTTACCGTAACTTCGGTTCCTACCACGTCAAAATGGAAGATCATTGATTGAGCACCGAGACTTCTGATTTTTGACAGGAAGAACAGTTTTTTGCTGCAAGGCGAGTGATCTCGCCAGCCATGGTCCTAAAATTTGATCTATAAACTGTATGAGCTGTGAAGTAAAAGAATTTAAGCGTGGATGAATCGTTACTGTTGAAGCGGAGCTCTGTCCACATGCACGTGATATATTTATGATCTTGAAGCCAACTAGGCAGCTAATTCTTATTTTACTCTGACACATTTGGGTTGGGAAATATACACAAGGGATCCTTAAGGCCTGGTCCCACAATACCGATAACTATAAATAAATCAGTCGCCTGCAGTTTATGTGGTCGGCGCTCACACCAGACCGATAATGATCCCTATAGCCCAGGCCTGGGTTTATCCGTATCGCTGAGATTGCTTCTAGAGCCATTTTTCTGACCAATCAGGTCATTGTTTACGTGATGTTGTCTGAGTACGTGCTATTTTTCCCCGGGCATCTTTGTACATCCTTACTGCATCATGAAGTCACGGAATAAAAAACAATAAAATTATAAAGTAAGGATCTTATTCACGGATACGTGATTGTTTTCCGTGAAATATCAATAGTAAATTAATAAAGTAAGCATATAAATGCAGGTAAGATGTTGTAATTGTGAACTTCGGCAGTCCGTTAAATCAGTAACCACTCCGTATTTTGTATCCTTTTTTATTATATTTCCGTAATCCGTGACCTGTCTGTATTTTATCAACCACCGGAGTGTGTGCATGGGTTGTTTTGGAGTCCGAGCTGTACAGTACGACCCGGAATAATGTGCTACTACTTGGAAAAATCTTCCGAAGTCGCATGTGTTTATTTCCCTGAGTGTCAGGACCGAGTGATATTATAGTGGGGAATATAGTTGTGGTGTTTCTGCTCCAGACTGGAACTAAACTCCGGCAGAGGGACAGTCAGAGTTGGAGTTATCGGTGTTGCGGGACCGGGCCCTTAGGCAACTCAAGCCTGGAATGTCCGGCTGAAGAGCAAATTTCTTTACATGTGGGTGGTCCTGAATGTCCACTATAACCAACTGTGAACTACAAACCATGGTGATAAGCAAATCACTTTGTCACGGAGCTCGCCAAAGCTCCATACTTAAGAGAATACAGTAAAACATCGCCCTGATTTTTGATGGCTTTTGTGAACATCCACCAACAGCAACATATGAGGACCACCACAGGAAACCCGATCATAAGTGCAAAGCAATGTGTCTCCAACACTTTACAACCAGACAACAGAATTTGTATTCGACGGGCTTTTTATCTGGTGCTTCTTTTGAATTAGCTTCTTAAAAAAAAAAAAAAAATTACGGATTGTTTACCAACACATTTTACACTCATTGGGAGCCCTGCTTTTAGGCAGTGCCTGTATAAATATACATTACTGTATGTTTCCGCCTTTTTCAATTCCCTGGGCCATTCTCAGAAAATGCAACGAGGAATGGTAAAGACATCTTAAAAATGTTTGTAGACACTAATTTTAGCTACAATCCCTGTAAATATATTTAATATACAAAAAAAACCCCAGCATAAATTCACAAAGCAAGATATATCATTATTATGAAAAAAAAAAGCCCAGTTGTTGTCTTTACCGTTACTTGATCGGGTAACTGGTTAACGGTAAAGACATCTCGTTGCATTTTTGGGTCACTGAGTGCAGGAAAAAAAGATACACAATTTCTGCATTTATTATCCTGTCCTAACCTGCTACCAGGCTAACTAAACTTTTTCACCATGCAGCATCACTATCTATCATTCGGGGGTAACGGCAAAGACGGTTAATTTCCCTGAAATGTCATATTTGCCTGATCAGTATCCTGGATGCTAACATTCATGCACCAGTTTTTTGGCGTTTTTCTTTTTCAAAATGGCTGCTCAACATCCTGGTCCATCATCATGTAGCTGCACTGCCCTCTACTGTCAAAGCCCTGAGTTACAGCATGATTTTACAATTTGGGTAACGGTAAAGACATCAAGAAAATACACATTCTTGCACATATATTTTAGGCTATACACCAAAAACCATTGAGGCAAAGATTGTGATATTTTCTACAATAAAAAGTGAAGGTATAGAGGTAATATTTCAGAAAGAAAAGTGAAAATAAAATTAAAAACAAAGGAATTATTTCCATTCAAATTTCACTAATCCTCATTTAGACACATGGCGGTAATGACATTTTGGCATGTTTAGGCTAAATAAAATTGATGCAAATGCAGACAAAGTTGTCTCCATTTTTTTTTACTGCTCTGTTAAATTCTTTCTTAACATAAATGTATAATAGAGCACCAGGATTAATGGTTTTAGAGGAAAATAATAATAATTTAAAACTGAATGTGTCACATTTTCTGAGAGCGTCCCGTCATCACTCTGCGTCGTTTTGTTTCCCGTGTCGTCGCTGGATAACAGATTATAGACCTGAGGTCTGCTTACAGAAGGCACACGCAAGCCGCTCGCATCACCACGGCTTCCAGGAGTTATTCTCTATTCACACACTTCATGTGTAGGTGGAATGGCTAATTACTGCGGCGTGTCCTATATACCTGTACATCTGTATATATACACACACCTCCATACTGTGTACATGTGAGTAAGTGAGAAACTGCAGTGAGGAGTGTGAAAAGTGGATGTGTGTGAACATTATAAGCAAAATGACAAAATGTGCGCTAGTCAGGCGTTAGGAAGAAAAAAAAAACAGGTTCCGGTGCTGCGTGTAAACTAAATGTCTACAGCTATAATGCAGGAATGAGGGATGTTTAAGGATGTAATGAACACGACATCAGGTGTAACAGGAGATCAGGTCTTTCTTTGTCCTCCTGATGGAGGCTGAATGGAATAATGAACTATTCTTTTACTGAGAATGCACTTGAAAGTAAGGAAGCAGTGACTGTGTGGTTAGTATTTAAAGCAGGACACGTCACAGATGATATGATTTCGCCAGGTTAGCAGATCACAACCCAAATCTGACACAGAGTTAGTTCACGTTCTAGTTGTGATAAACTCTCTCTCTCTCTCTCTCCACACTCCTTCTAGAAACATTAAATAAATGTCTCTGAACAAAAACCGTGAATGAGCTGTTACTATAGAAATAATACCATACTGGAACCAGTGCGTGAATATAAACCTGTCCGTTCTGACCAATCAGATTTGAGGATTTAACCCTGCTGAAATCCTGCATGTACAGTTTATCAGTACAGATATTAAATGACATTAATGTGTGTGAAATATTAGCAAAATTAAGGGATTTTTAACTCCTAATTAACCTCACGTGTTCTGTCTTTACGGGGAAATATCAGACCGAGGTCTTGACGGTACGGACCGAGCCTATGGCGAGGTTAATAAGGAGTTTATTATCTAGCTTTTTTATTTCTAAGATTAAAATAGATGGTCGTTAAAATGCAGTGTGACGCCGCTTTTGGTCATGTCACGTTTGTAACGTAGTCGAGTCGCGCATGCAGAATAAACAGCTAGCGGTTTCAAAACTGAATTTCTATTCGCGGTTGGCGGTTTCTAAATGCTCTTCGTTGCTCATTTCTTGAATAACTCGCCGACTCCTGTTTGTCTTTCGGCCGTTTTTGATTTCCAATTAATCTTTTTTTTTGTTTTGTTTTTTGCAACATTAAAAGCCGGCGCCTTGGAAAGAAAGCCCATCATCTCCTACAGGCATTGTGGGAAAATACTGCCCGCAAAGGAACCAATCAGAGTGCAGAATTTTACCGGAAGTAGCTCATGCCGTATAATAATTTATAATTATTATACATACAGTATGTGCCACTTTTTCCATGGAATAAAAACATGTGCTGTATTCCCTTCTAGCGGGTGTAACGGGATTTGTAGTATAGCCCTGGGTGTGTTTTAGGGGTTCAAGAACCCAGCGTATGGGTGTGAAAAGTTTAGTACGTGTAGGAAGAGGATCGGCGTTAATGGCAGCTGTCCTTGAGAAACCCTTAAATGTTGGGAAAGCTACACAAAGAGAACACATCTGTTGACGAAGGACAATCCCTTTTATGGTAAGAGTTGAAATTCTTGCTTTAGATTGGGTTATGGTCTTTTAACAGAAAGTGCCACAAGGATATAAAACGCCATCGTGAGGAAGGGGACGCGCGCACGCCCGGAACCGTTTCTTTGTTCTGCGTTTCTTTTGCGTTGAGAAACCAACAATAAAGATTCTTTTTCCCTACTTGGATCCAAACAAGTGAGTGTTTTTGTTTTTTTTTTCCACCACATGGGTTTATTGATGGCATGCAATATTGTTATCCTATCGCTTATCCTCGGTGTATTACACCACTCTTCTCAATGGAGAATGAGCGTGCAATATCGTTATAATATTGCACGCTGTCAAGACGACATCACATCGGAAGATCCAATGAAAAAACTTTTCTGTGCACAATCATTTCTTTGTCGGCTGGGAAAGAGAGAAAAGACGGGATTAATTCAGTGCAAGATTTAAACACTAAACAGATAAACTTGAAACTGAAGACGCACTGAACATCCGAAAGAAAGCACAACTTTATTCACACACTTGTGAAATTTCCTCTCTGCATTTAACCCACCCACACACACCCAAAGCAGTGGGCAGCCATGCTAACAGCGCCCAGGGAGCAGGTGGGAGTTCGGTGCCGCACTCAACGGCACCTCAGCCCAAGGCCGTCCCGTATTAACCTAACCTGCATGCCTTTGGACTGTGGAGGAAACCCACGCAGACATGGGGAGAACATGCAAACTCCACACAGAAAGGCCCTCACCGGCCACTGGGCTCGGACCCAGAACCTTCTTGCTGTGAGGTGACCGTGCTAACCACTATACCGTGCCGCCCAGGCTACCAAAACTTTTATTATCTATTTTTCATGCATATTTACGGAAGAAAAACATACCAACGGACATCGAGAAACTGGAAAAGAGACACGTCGGAGATGTAAAACTCTCATGCTCGCGAGTGACTGTAAACAAGCATGGCTGCGAGGTTTGCTTTATTAAAAGCAGAAGATTTTGAGAGAAATTTGGCTGCCAGGCCGCTCCGTTGTGTGTAGCTGTCGATGTTGATTTTAAAAGTAACTAAACACAGGGAAAACAATAATGTTTGGCTTGACTGAACTAGCATTAGCCTGCGCTACTACTAGCCTGTGCTAGTACAGTACTACGCTGGCTAGAAGGCAACTGGACTGGCATGCTAACAGCACCGCGTCGCAGTAACTCTAAGCTCACACTGGCCTTCGAGAATGCTAATATGAAGAGTGTGTGTATGTGTAATAATATTAGCTGGCTTTTTTCCCTGGTATATCAGATATATTCCATTCAGCTACTCGTCTTTGACTCATTCAATGTTATGCTAGCTGAATGAAATATATCTGATATACCACTCAATGCCAGCCAATATTATTTGAATATACATGCTCCTGTGCATCGTACCAGATACATTTATGCAGAGGAAGACATCCTGAGTCAAAAGAAAGAGAGAAAAATCAAGACAGATAGCCACAGAGAGAGAGAGAGAGAGAGAGAGAGAGATTTATATTGATCTACGTAGAGCTATTTAACACCCACTGTACCCATGTGATCCTGGAAGACCTTGCAAATTTGCTGATTTTTTTCCCCTAGTCTTTTCTTGCAGTGCTATTCAACAATAAAAAAAAAAAATAAATAACACTCATGAGTAGACTTCAACAGTTTGAACTGAGAATCAATTCACATTATTATGGTCAGCAAACATGGAATTAACCCTTAATTGACGGACGAGTAATTATCTGTTTTCTTTCTCATTCCGTTTTATTCCCGTCCTTTATCACAGCGAGCCATGACACCGCTCACGTCCAGCCATCACAGCCGGAGCCGGGGGGTCATTCAATTATAGCCTCGTGTAGAGTCCGAATTAATTATCATCCCCCTGCTCATTAAAATGCAAATGGAGATCATAATTAATAGATTATATGTGAGCGTTAATGAGAGAAAAAGACAAAATAATAATTATAGGCTAGATAACAAATCACCTTGGAAAAGAAGATGAGGAACATTTCAGTGATTATTGACGTTTCTCGAAACCTGTCGCGTAAGCAGGAATATGGCGAGGTGACCGAGCGCTGGTGAGGTTCAGACCATATTTCGCTATGATTTGGATAAACGTGCAGCAGCGTGACGTCCAGGTCAGGTGCGTGAACTCGGTATTCCCTGTAACATAAGGTCGAAGAAACTTCTGCAAATAGACACTGGAGCCAGTTGCAGGACGTAGTTCGTGTTGTTCAATAAGACAACCATGATTGTGAATCAGCCCATTTGGTCTCCTCAAATCCAAATGATCGGATGGTTCTACTCGGTCCTTTCCTCGTCTGGCGCGAACGTCAGATCAAATCGAAATTAATAGCAAGGTACAGAATTCATTACGTTCTGGTCACGATCAGGGATACATTTTTACTGAGAACATGTTGCGAGCCATCAGAAGCAAACTCATTAAGGTACCAGATGTTTCAAAGTATTCTGTGGAGACATCCATCATGTCTCAACAGGGTTCGAGTCATTTCATACGAGTTTGCTGATGGTATCTGAAAAATGTCGCTTTTGAATGAACAAAAAAAAAGTGTGGATTTACATGTCATGCTGGGTCAAATTAAAAAGGATTGTTTTGTAGACAATCAAGGAATGGTCACATAAAATCGATAGCGGTGATGGTGAAATTCTCACTCTTCGTTTTGCAGGTTATTTGAAGGTGCTACAACGTCCGAGGACGAAGTTATGGACCAAAGACTGACCTCATATCCTCATTGATGCTTCGCTTTAGCTGCCTTACTTGGTCATTGCCCAAGTTAAATAAAACAGTAAATGTTTCACTTTAGGTTTAAAGTACGGATTTGGAATAAAAATTATTATTGAGGAAAAAAAGGTTTACGGGCACACTGTGATAGCAGAATCCTTTCTGTGGCGATCAAGTCCGTCAGCAAGGAATTCAGCTAAATTTCTGTAAGTCCGTGACAACCCAATTTTAGGGAAATAATGACGTCAGAATAGAGCTGTGGAAGCTATGTTCACTGCGTACACAAAGTTTCAGGGATAAAATATTGACCTGGTAATTCCAAGGCAGATACTTGCAATGTAAGTCCGCGACACCTGGAAGTCCCTTGACACTTAATATTGTCATGTTTGGAAATCTGACTGCATTGAAGAATATTTAAAATAGCATACATTAAAATGCAAAATACTTCATGAAAGGACTGAATTACCCCTGAAACAAGTAAAGAGCCGTGTCTCTCCCCAGGGATTTCAAACAGCATCCTGGGAAACTGTCATTTTGCTTCTTGAAATGGCGTCAAAATCCACCCTATATGTTTTGTAAATGCATTCCGTCAGTAAACAGGAAGTCGATGTGCGACAGACCTGAAAACGGTATGCACGGTATAGAACCCCAAGCTGAAGCTCGGTACCAAATATCAAGCAGTTGTGATTTGTGGTTGCTGAGAAAAGTCTTACGGAAATTTTGTAAATCCACGCTATATGTTTCGTAAATACATTCAGCCGGTAAACAGGAAGTCGATGTGCAACAGACCTGAAAACGGTACGCACGGTATAGAACCCCAAGCTGAAGCTCGGTACCAAATATCAAGCAGTTGTGATTTGTAGTTGAAGAGAAAAATGTTAGGAAAATTTTGTAAATCCACACGATACGTTTTGTAAATACATTAAGTCGGTAAACAGGAAGTCGATGTGCGACAGACTTGAAAAGGGTAAACACGGTATAGAACCCCAAGTGGCTGTGATTTGTGGTTGCTGAGAAAAAGGGTGTTTCGGATGAACGAAAATACGGACGGACGGACAGAGGTAAATCAGTATACCCCCTCCCTCCTGCAGAGCGGCGAATAAAAAGAATAAAATAAATAAATAAATGAATTTAAAATATATATAAAAAACCCACAGCTTGTCAGGTTACAGTTTTTTTCTCCTCCTCTCCATATCTTATTCTTTTTATATTTGTCTATGTAAATACTTACTTTATTTATTTTATTTTATCTCGAAGCTTTTTTCTCCATTTCTTTTCTCTGTTTATCTGTAATGATGCTGCTGGAATCTTAATTTCCCTGAGGGAACCCGCCCAAA
>JAPEKL010000026.1:70025033-70038074 GCA_028877455.1 Bagre pinnimaculatus | reverse complement strand
GCCTTTCGGATGAGAGGTGAAACGTCTTCAAGAATCTTCAAGCAAGTCCAGTTGCTCTCTTTTACCACACGCATCTCTGGATTCTGGGCTCTTCTGCGCAGTGCATGTTGTTTTCACTTAAAATAATTCGCTGAGGTTACAGCTTTGCTCTCTTTGTATCTTTGCAGCAATCTAATAATTCCACAATGGCTCTTTCTCTCCATCATGCTGTGACAACTTCTGAGTCGAATCCTGAAAAGGAGATGCGTCATTTGGTGCCAAGAAAGACAACCATTAATGAAAACATCCGAGGTCACGGGAACAAAACCCAGAGCTGTGGATTTAGATGAGAGGAGATGAGAGCTGTCGTCCCTGGTTCCACTTGTTTGCTTGTGTGCAGCCTTGGCATTTATTTTCTGTAAAGTGTCCCTTCATTCTCTCGCTTAGTCTGTGTGCATGCTACTATAAAGTTCTGTGCATTCAAGGTAATTGTACAGGACACAATCACGGTACCTGAGTGAGGAACAGTTGGACCTGGTGTTTGAGAAGTGGTTGGAAGCGAAATAATATCCGAGAGGAAAACGAAGGTACTGATGCAGATTATAGCTTCGCGATTGTTGGGACTCAAACTGTGAGCAGCTTCACTGATGCACAATCCCTTAAATATACTGCTCATAGATGTCTTCTCAGCTCCACATACATTACAAAGAAAATGATGTTCACCAAACCAACCAGGAGCCATGATCAAGATCCATGGATCAAAATATCAAAATTGCTTGGAATATCAACTGAGCAAGCTAAAAAGACTTATACAATTAAGGAATGAGTTCACCAAGATGGTACAGAAGCGTGCACTCTTATCTCCGTTATGACAAGGATCATTGGCTGGAGGATTCTTTAGATCAGGTCGCATCACTTCCACACAATACCACTACAAGTACAGCTGAATCAATTAAAAACATTAAACGAGACTTCATTTGCTAATTGAGCTGAGCAAAAATCATAACGAGATTTTTTTTCAGGCTATGATATGATCACGATTATTTGTCAAGTTGGTTTTTAAGACTATTTTGCAAGTTGCTAGTGAACAGAGCAATAAAACTAAGTTTCCGTGCTGATGAAAATTCAGCTCTACAAGAAACTATCCTGTCAAAACAAACCAATTCTTTCTAAAAGTGAAATATCACTGTATATTTGGACTCGGAGGGCACTCAGTAGAGTGTATATCTCCACCAAGCCACATACCAACATCAAAATCAAATCACTTGACCCGAGGAGAACACTAAAGCTGTCCACCAGATCCGTTCACTACTTTGAGAGTTACGCTGGGAACAGGCAAGCAAACAAACGGAGGTGAAAACATAACCTCCTCCCACAAAGTTGGCAGAGGTAACTGCAAGGGCACTCGGCAGAGTGTATACCTCCACCAAGCCACATAACATCAAAATCACTTGAACCAAGGATAATACTAAAGATGTCCACCAAATTTCATCCAAATCTGTTCACTACTTTGTGAGTTACGTTGGGAGCAAACAAGCAAGCAAGCAAACAGAGGTGAAAACATAACCTCCTCCCACAAAGTTGGCAGAGGTAACTGCAAGGGCACTCGGTAGAGTGTATACCTCCACCAAGCCACATAACATCAAAATCAAATCAAAAATCACTTGAACCGAGGATAATGCTCAAGCTGTCCACCAAATTTCATCCAAATCTATTCACGACTTTTTGAGTTACACTGGGAACAAACAAAAAAAAGCCTTGGCTCCACATACATATCCGGATTTGTATCAAAATCTAAATCAGTTGTTCCTTGGCTTATGGATCAGGTTTCCCCCAAATTTCATCAAAATCCATTCACTACTTTTTGGGTTACATTGAGAACAAACAAACAAAAAGCTGTGCAGAGCACAATACTTGCGGATATCACAAAGAAACATCAGTTATGGCCGATTAAATGTTTTTACAAGATTTGACCTTGACCCACCAAAAACTACTGATGTCTTTGTGCGACCCTAGTGAGTTGTCCTGTGCATTTTGATGAAGATTGGTCAAGAAATGATGACCCTAGAGCACCAAAACAAACAACCAAAAAACAAAAAACAAATGGACAAATCAACATAATAAACGGAGGTGAAAACATAACCTCCTCCAACATAATTGGCGGAGGTAAAAATGTCCCTCATCTCTACTGAAGAATTCAGTATTTTATTTAACTCTTTTTTTTTTTAAATAAACCCCATTATTTGTGTTTTACTGTTTAGGGTGTTTCTTTGCACTTCTCCCAGCATTCTGCGTAGGAACGATGGTGTTAAAAATATATATAACGAGGATCAACTGTTTTAAGAAATGGTTTGAGCGGTCCTTCGTTTGACGTGTTTTGATGGTTTACAAGGTTCCCACTCCAAGTCAAATGTCAACTTTTCCCCCCCGACTAAAAAGCTGAATTTCCATGACCTATAATGGACAGAAACAGCCGCCTACATGCTCAGCAGACCCAAAAAAACCAGCCACGGTATTTTAAACCCATCTTTCTGTAAGCTTTACTTCCTAATTCAGTACAAAAATTAGTTTTCGCTGATTAAACCTCATGAAATCAAGTGAAGAGTCCGTCTCACACCAGAATCTGGTCTTCCCAGACAGTCTCCTGTCCCAGTACTAACCAACTCTTTAAGGTGTATGGGTGTGGCGCCGATCTCCGTTTCGATAGCCCTCGGTCTCTTGCCTATACAGCTCGGGTTACAGTGGGGGGCTGGTCCTCTGGTAACCGCGAGAGTTTGACTCCCCACTCACATCTGTATTGCAGTATGCTTTGCCAGACGGTACTAGGTACTATTTTTATGATGGTCTTTGGTACAGTATGACCCAACCGCGAGTAGAACTCGAAATCTCCTGGTCGAAAGGCAGACACGCTAACCACTAGGCCTAAACCTTGTGAAATAAAACCTCACACAGTCTAAACCTCATGAAATACTCCATGGAAAAATAAAAACTAAAATTTCAACATGCTCAAAACAAAATTCCCTGACATTCCATGACTTGACCCAAAATATGATTAAATCCCCTGACTTTCCATGTCTGGAAAGGACTTTTGAAAATTCCATGATATTCTGGAAATTCCATGACCTGGTTTTATCAGGTAAAAACGCCACGGCGTCAGTGAAGTCTTTCCAGCACTCCCTTGTTTTCTCATCAGTTGTGACGAACCTTTTATTAATGTTTGCTTTGCGGCTGCAGTGCTGTCACGCCCACATGCTCTTTGTGTTATCTGTAATTCGGCACACTCTTTGGGGTGCAAGATAAATTTGTCGTGTTTCCTCAATGTGCCAGTGTTGCCTTTGTGTAATTTGCAAACAACTGCTGTGTCTTGTGGAAAAATCCAGCAGTTCTAGATGCAGTAACTGGATTTTTGAGGCAACAACAACTCCTCCACGTTGTCAGCCAAGCTGCCATGTTGCGAAACAAAACGAGGAGAAGACGTGAGCTCGTCATGTCAGCCACCTCGAGCCGTGAAAACCTTTATTATCCCTTTTAATGTTGTATTGCATGACTCCTAACATGGCTTTTGCATACCAATACAATAAAACAAGAATGAATGCTTATGTATCTTGATGAGCAGTGTGTCAGTCCATGTATATGGTAGTATAAATAGATTTTTTTTTTTAAATGTTGGAATGGTTATACAAGCCACTACGTTACTCATATTGCCAAGCAAAAATAAGACAATACACGTTTATCATGTGTTGTGTTGGTAAAATGGTGGACATGAGTGATTCCTCTTAATGTAAGTGCTTCAGACAATGTTCTGGCATTCTTCCTGAAAAAGAATAATGAAGCCCTCGAATTGTGCAACGGTGCTGTGTGGCATTTACTGTCATTCTTTTAGAAAATGGAAATCTGAAAGCTGAAAAAGTATCGCAAAGAATACTGTTATACAACCCCAATTCCAAAAGAGTTGGGGCGCTGTGTAAACTCTGTATTTCATTGAAAATGGTACAAAGACAACGTATCAAATGCTGAACCTGAGAATTTTTTTTTTAAATATATGCTGGTTTTGAACTTGATGTCAGCAACACGTTTCAAAAAAGTTGGGATGGGGCGTGTTTACCACTGTGTTGCATCACCTCTACTTTTAACAACACTCTAAACATCTGGGATCTGAGGAGACCAATTACTGTAGTTTTGAAAGAGAAATGTTGTCCAATTCTTGCCTGATATACAGTACAATTTCAGTTCGGGGTCTCCTTTGTCATATTTTGCGCTTTAAACGTTTTAAATGGGAGACAGGTCTGGACTGCAGGCAGGCCAGTTTAGCACCCAGACTCTTTTACTCCGGAGCCATGCAGTTTTAATATGTGCAGAAAGCGGTTTGGCATTGTCTTGCTGAAAGAAAGAAGGCCTTCGCTGAAAAAGATTTAGTCTGGATGGCAGCATATTGCTCTGAAACATCTTTATATCATTCAGCATTAATGATGCCTTCCAAGATGTACAAGCTGCCCATGTCATGTGCACTAATGCCCCCTCATACCATCATAGACGCTGGGTTTTGAACTGTGCACTGATGACAAGCCGGCTGGTCCCTCTCCTCTTTAGCCTGGAGGACGTGGTGTCCATGATTTCTAAAAAGAATTACTACTTTTGATTCGTCAGACCTTGAGATAGTTTTCCACTTCATCTCAGTCCATCATAAAAGAGCTCGTGCCCAGAGAAGGTGGCGGTGCCAGGAGTGGCATAACCTCACCCAAGCACAATGTGAAAGACTGATTGAGAGCATGCCAAGACGCATGAAAGCTGTGATTAAATGTCAGGGTTATTCCACCAAATATTGATTTCTGAACTCATCCCACATTCAAACATTAGTATTGTGGTATTCAATAAAACTGAATATGAGCTCGATTTCTATGCGGTGTTCAAGGTCTGGAAATATTTCATCTTTGTTATTTTGACCAGTTGTCATTTTCTGCAATTAAATGCTCCAAGTGAAATATTTTGATGTGGAATTTGGGGGAAACGTCAGGAGTTTATAGAATAAAACAAGTGTTCATGTTCCTCAAACACACAGCTATAAATAGCAAAACCAGAGAAACTGATCATTTTGCAGTGATCTCTTAATTTTGTCCAACGCTGCATACACAATTACTAAAAAAAAATCATCATCATCATCATCATCATCATTAATCAAATTATTTTAGCCAGAGAGTCAAAAGTTCAAATCCAGAGTCTCCACACACACACAAATGAATGGAATGCGTCCAATGCTACCTACCGTCGTGTCGCCACCAATCACTCTCAATATCACTAATAAACCAGTTAATTTGGTTGTCCAATTTACTCGTTAACGAATAAACAAGCAACTTGGAGTACATCAACACTATATAACAGCCTGTGTCTCAGGATACAATGGCGCTGTGATTGTTACACAAAGCAAAAAACAACAACAAAAGTCTTCACCTTAAAATGAAAGATAAAATCAAATGGCTTTTCAACAACACACAAAAAAATTTGTCGTTGTAAATTGGATTTCACACATTTTCCAAAACACGCCATGAATGTGTGCCAAAAACAGATCATCTTTTGTGTGCAAAGTAGACTAAATAGAATAATTATTTCCCGTCTTATTATCTGATCAAAAAAGATCCTCAAGGCAACAGCCTTTGCTGTTATTACGACAAAGAAACAGAAAGGTCAGTTTTGAGTCTGTCTTGACTCTGATATTGATATCGTGTCAAAAATGAAACATCTGATTCGCATCTCTATAAATAACCATAAATCAGGTGACGTGATCAAGTGCTAGAAAACACAGTGCATATTGTAGAGAACTTAAATGCTGAAATCAATCTTGGTGACTCTAAAAGAGAGACGTAGCGGCGCGGCTATCGCTCTCGCCGTCGATGAAGAATCAAATTAAACCTTTCGATGCTGTTTAACTCTGCGGTTGATGGTGATGAATACACTGCATGAAATGGTGTTTTACAGAGAACAGTATGAATATTAATACCAGTTTAATATAAAATACTGTACACATGTTTAAGGAGAGAGGACACTATTACTGTATCAACTGTAATCATGTTCTACAAAAAGGTCGTGGTTACAAACTGCATGAGCATCAAACATGATCGAACATACAGCCTCTAGGGCTTGGCAACATGACAATATTTTATTGATATTGTGATCATTTATGACAATACATTTTTCCAAGATAATGCTGGTATTGTGATTTTTTTTTTACACCAACGTCTTCGCAAGTATCTTGAATATTGTCAAATAATATTTTTCTTTCCTTTTAGAAGATTACAGGAAAACAAATCTAAGATTATTAAACCTATGTTAGATGTTTTCCCCCAATTTCATTTTCAAGCTTAAGATGGTCTTGTTCCATTGGCCAACCATTTTATTAATTTTAAGCATTTATTTCTAAAAAGAAGCAACATCTGCCGATAAAACAAGATCAACTGTGAGCTACTGCTCCCTTACGTATCCCCCCGCTCTCGCTGATTTCAGAACGCAAGCAAGTGAAGGAATAGGACGCTTATTATGAATGTTAACTTCAACAAATAATTAACTCTGAAACAAGTAAAGAGCAGTGTCTCTCCCCAGGGATTTCAAATAGCATCCTGGTAAACCGTCATTTTAAAATAGCATTTTGCTTCTTGAAATAGTGTCAAAATCCACCCTATATGTTTCGTAAATACATTCAGTCGGTAAACAGGAAGTTGATGTGCGACAGACCTGAAAACAGTATACACGGTATAGAACCCCAAGCTGAAGTTTGGTACCAAATATAACGCAGTTGTGATTTGTAGTTGCTGAGAAAAGTGTTACAAAAATTTTGCAAATCCACGCTATGCGTTTCATAAATACATTCAGATGGTAAACAGGAAGTTGATGCGCGACAGACCTGAAAATGGTATGCACGGTACAGAACCCCAAGCTGAAGCTTGGTACCAAGTGGCTATGATTTGTGGTTGCTGAGAAAAAGAGTGTTTCAGACGTACGGAAATACGGAGATACGGACGGACGGACGGACGGACAGAGGTAAACCAGTTTACCCCCTTCCCTCCTTCGGAGAGGGGGTATAATAATAATAATAATAATAATAATAATAAACCAGGACAATATGTCAAGAAATAGATGTAATAACCTTCATATTTTATTAAACTGGTTCAATGACACGTACGGCCTACAATTGAGCAGAGCAAACCTCGTCGATGTTCTTTATATAGCATCGAATGTTCCAGTTTAACGGAACACTATATGAATAGACTGACGGCGTCGCTATGGGTTCCCCACTCGGGCCTCTGCTAACCACCATATTTATGTGCTCAACTGAGACTTCTCTTCAACAAGGTGGTCAAATGGCAGAATATTATTGGAGGTACGTTGATGACACCATAGTAATAATGCCTAATAAAAGTGGAAGCCTTGAAAATTCTGGACGTCCTAAATAATCCCCACGCCTCTTTAAAGTTTACTATGGAAATTGAGAAAGATGGCATGTTTCCCTGTCTCAGCTAATGACTTCTCAGTAAGTCCTGTCATATCGAAACTAAAGTGTACGTCAAGCCAACAAACACCGGCCTCCTCCTACGCTACGTGGAAGACCGCTATAAAACGAGGCTTATTTAAAACTATGCTGGAGAGTATATAAATTCCCCTCACTGTAACTGCATTGTTTAGACTGTAGAGGGTGCACAATAATTGGAATGCATGTGACTTCAACGTAGGCAGAAGTAATACAGCCCCGAAAGCATTAAAAAAAAAAAAAAGACAGATCTAAAATCTGAAAGAGCTGTTGGGTGATTGTGTACAAACAGATTTAACAAGAAATTAGAACTCGCTCTCTTTTTACAGACGGCTGAAAGATAAAGGAAAAGAAGCAAATGGAGGGAGTACAAATGTTCATAAAAGTTTAAGAAAATGAATACTTATTAACTTTAATTTTGAATCAAAGGAATATATTTTTGTGAATGTAATTATATTTTACTCCAACCTTTACAAAGGTGGTAAATAATTGTCAGTTATTAAGAAATTAAACTTTTTTTTATTTTAAATGAATTGGAAAATAAAGGTTGCTTTTGTTGGTAATAAAATTTTCATTTAATTTTTTAAATATCATGGGGAATATCAAATTATGAACCTAATGTCATGAATCTGAAATTGTCATCTCTGAGAATTTCTATCAAATGTATTATTTTAATCCCGTTCAGTTTTGTTTTCCATTTTATTTTGCAGACATTGAATAAAATGATCTTTGAACTTTGTCATATATTTTTAAAATGTGGCACGGCTTTTTTCTTTGCAGCGTTGCATATAGTGATCCATATCGCGCATCACTGAAACGAACATTCAAGAAAATTCATGATCTTGGTCGTCCTGCCCTCCCCTTCCCGACACAGGCTCCCATCCCCTCCACGTGCACAGAGCGCTGGACTGCAAGGACCCTCACTGAAGGTAAAATGAAAATAGATATTTCATGTCTGACGTCAGGGTCATCTGTGCCATCAGTGCTGGCAGCGAGTGCACAGCTGCGGGACAGGATTCGCTACGAAGCCTCATCACCATTCAGAACAACAGTCTAGATAATACTGCACTACTGCAAGAAAAGGATCTGTATTTAAAATAAACAAATAAATAAATAAATACTGAGCACGGATGATCGCTCTTCATTTTATTCTTTATTCCTCTTAGAGTTGATTCACACAACAGACAACTGTCTAAAAACAGATTCAGCAGGGCTGGGCAATGTGACAAAAACATCGTATCACGATACTTCAAGACATTTCTATGATACTGTCTTTGCTAACAAGCTGTCAAAGCGGTCGTACTGTATTTTTATTTTTGAAAAAAAAGATTAGCAAGTTCAAGGAGTCAACAATAAATCATTAAGATGAAAAAGAAAATAAAAAGAATAAATTCTAATAAAATTACTTTTTAAATGACACTAATGTACATAAATATTGATGCATATACTTTTAATTTGGAAAAATATCATGATACATGTGATATCTCCAGAAAGCGTATCATGAAATATGGTGTAATTTATCACCATATTGTTGAGGATATATCTTCATATTGCCCAAATGTACATTCAAGTATATTTATATTTATTTTATTCGTTATATATGTGTATCTGAAAAGCAGTCTGTTCACACAATGATATGCATCTCTAATATGTATACTGATATCTTGCATTAGATTGGTCACATGACCTGACACAAACTCTCGCACTATAGTTGTAACGATACATCGTTCCCTGGTGCATCACGAAGCAAAAATGTCTCTCAATGAAATCATCTTTCTATAAAATCACACAGGTAACGCAGTTGCACTACATGAACACCAAACCGTAGAGTTAAAATATACAAACAGCACGCTAGTTATGTGATGTGATCACATGATCATGTTCTTTTGCAGAAAGCATGCGAAATGTGCACTGGAAGTCCAATAGCGCCGGATTGCAACGACTAACGCGGCTTATACGGTGACGTGAAGACGTTATAATGATAAAGACAGCTCTTCAGTAGCATTCAAACACCAGATGCTGTGGAAAACAGTAATTTTAGCCACTTTGGAGCTCTAGTTCCGCTACGGAGCTCATTATTTTTCAAGTCAACATGTTCAACACTGTTTATTCAGTCAACATGGACTTATTTTTAAGCTATGGTAAACCTGTAATACATTTTGGTTGCGATACTAAACTTATATTGGTAGCATTTTCTGATTTTATAGAGACAAAAATGCACACTGGCATTGTTTATGATTCAGAAATAAAACAGGTATCTTTTCAGTCATAACTATTCTTCATTCACATTTTGTTCAAAATATTTTGAGAAATTAATTTAACTGAAATCTCAAACTCCGTATTGTGAACCAAATCAAATCACAACAGGTGTGTATCGGTACACTTCTCATCTCTCACTCGTTCTGACACCAAGTTCATATCAATCATATTTTTAAAAAAATTGACAAAGAAATATTGGAAGAACTGATCTATTCACCATTTGTCTAAAAATGTAAAAAAAAAAAAAAAAACAACTTTATAATCACAAAGCAAGCCTTCACCTCTACTCAACCACACCCAATATGGCCGACTCACTAATTAGCATTACAAAGAACAAAAATAAAGAAAAATCATGACCTGCATGCAAACAGCGCTGAAACCTGACACAGAACCATCCAGTGAAGACGTCAGAATTACGGAGGGAGGAAACGCAGACAGTTTGAAATGAGTGTAATAATTAGATTGACACAGAACACGAACACTAATCCCAGCTCTGTGACACAAAGATACAATTATTTTAATTAAACACGCTGCCATGTGGGCCTGGAGTACAGTAACACGCTCGTTATCTCGAGCGGGAACTACGACCATGCCATGCAATTGCTGTCATGGTAAACAGAGGAGATTGTATTCATTACAGCGCGCGCTGGTGGGATTGCCAGGCTATCCGGGAGATTATCTCAGAGTCCCTAATTTGTCAGTTTAATAACAAAAGAGAAAACGAGTATTCCCCAATAGCATGGGCTTGTGTTTAAATTAAAATGCTACGGTGGATTTCCCTTTGAGTCCATGTTTCACCTCTTAGTAATCTTAATGTTTTTATTTTTAAAGTTCCACAAGATGAGAAATCTGTATGATGGTGAAACAAAACGAAGAACTCCTCTGAAAAAAAAAAAAATCTTTCCTGGGCTGATTCAGCCGTCCTCGCAAGGCACTGCCTGCAACCTTTATCATTACAACACTGGATGTTTCGGTAAAATAAAAAATTTTTTTTAAAAAGTGTGCGTGTGGGGGGGGGCGCCTTACGCAAGTGGAAGGCAAGGTTTCATTTGTGATCCAGCGTGTTTTGTTCTTCTCTGGCCCTGAACCAATGTTTTATCTGCAGGCCTATTCTCTTCCTGATCCCAAACTGTGTCGATGTGTATCTCACTGTTCCAGCTTTGTGTCAGTTTCTGAATCACAGTCGAACACAGAAGGGAAGAAAAAAAAGTCAGGATTTTCACCGAGGCACACTCTTTCCAGTCTCCTGTCAGTCTCCCGTCCGACAACACTGTTCTCTGAGACAAAGCCTCTGTGGTTCTCTGCTCAGAATCTGATCTCACCGGCGATGGTTTCAACCGAGATAGATAGATCGTGAAATCGACATGAAATTACACGGAAGTCCAAGAAACAAACGTAAGAAAGGAGACGAAGGACATCTTGAGAAACTGATGAGAGACAGCCGTACAAGATACCGCTGATGTGAAACGCTAGCGAAAATAAAGAGGATTAAAAAAAATTTAATAAATACTTTATTACTTGGAGAACTATTACCATCATAGCTAAGCCAAAAAAAAAAAACACCCAGCAAATGTCTTTTCCAGCACCGTGCAATTAAACAGAGTAAATTAATTTATCAATCAATCAATTAATTAATGCTTTGTTATTTGGGGAACTATAACCATCATAGCTAAGACAAAAAATAAAAAAATTAAAAAATAGCAAACGTCTTTTCCAGCACTGCGCAACTATTAAACAGAGTGAGTAAATAAATTAATAAGCAAACAAACTTACTTCGTTTCTTGGGGAACTATAACCATCACAACTAAGACAACAACAAAAAAAAGTCTATTCTAGCACTGCACAGTTATTAAAAATAGAGTATTAAAATAAATAGATATATAAATACATACATTTTCTTAGCATAACTAAGACAAAAAAAAGTATTTTCCAGCAGAGCATTAAAATGAACTAACTAACTAACTAACTAACTAACCAACCGAGTTTCTAAGGGAAGCTATAACCATCATAACTAAGACAAAAAAAACATACACCAGAAAACGTCTTTTTCATCACTGCACAATTAAACAGAGTAAGTAAGTAAGTAAATAACAACACTGTTAGTTGGGGAACTGTAACCATCATAGATACGACCCAAAAATAAATAAATAAATAAATAAATAAATCAGCGACCGTCTTTTCCAGCACTGTGCAATTATTAAACAGAGTGAGTAAATAAATAAATAAATAAATAAATGAAACTAACTCACTTTGTTTCTTGCGGATCTATAACCATTACAGCTAAGACTAAAAAAAAAAAAAATCCTTTCCCATATTGAACTTTTACTTGTGAAGGACAAAAATACATTCATTTAAAGAGTAAAAATGATCTGATAAAACATGAACAACAAAACACAGTATATAAAGCTACAAGAGCTAAAATGTCATAAGCAACAGTTAATACAAAGATATCTGTGAAATGCTTAAGAACGAGTGTATTTATTCATTTATTTACTTATACACATAGCTGTAATTTTTTGAATGCATTCATTAAAATTTAATTTATCAAAACCCATAATATTCATAACAAAAAAAAAACCAGCTGAAAAACTAAATCAAACTGAAAGTGTATTAATGTTGGTTTGCAATTCTCCATATATTTTTGGTCTTAAGTGTTTGATTCAAAATTATGCAAATTCATGATATATGCAAATTTATGCAGAAAATTTTACAGATATGTGTAATCTCATTACACTTCTTTCAAAAAATTTGGGGTTTTTTCATACATTTCAGGGTGTACATAATTATAAATTAATTAATTCATTCATAATTTTATTTACGTTCTGCTGAAATATGAACATCCTCCAGTAACGATGTACGTGTCAGGAATCAGTGCATCTTCTGGAAAAAGGCAAACCTTCTCAGTAATCAAATCCTCACACACACACAGAGCTTTTTAAGTGAGGAATCTCTCCATCTGAAGTAGTAGCAGTAGATTAGCTAAGGTTTTGCTCCAGTAATTAGACAGCTGAGACCGCAAAAACACGTTTTTTGGACACAAAAATCCATTTCATAAAACAGCATACAAATCCTCTGTCAGTTCCTTCACCACTCGTTCCAATTTTTAAATAAACAGATCAAATATTACTTGCTTAGATTAAAAATATAGAGAGATTGTTAATTATTCATGAAATCCACAGTATTAAATTATCATGTTTAGAGCAGAAGTTCCTGAAGAAGGGTTTATTGAGGGCCACGTTTTCATGTTTTGCTTTCCACTGTCTATTTAAGAAAGTTGATTTCAA
>JAPEKL010000026.1:68799497-68811791 GCA_028877455.1 Bagre pinnimaculatus | reverse complement strand
AGCTGAAGCCTATCCCAGCTGACTACGGGCAAAAGGCGGGGTACACCCTGGACAAGTCGCCAGGTCATCACAGGGCATATATATAATTTGAACCAGTATTGAATAATCATTAGATCAGCACTGAATCTGTATTGAAGCAGGATTGAATCATCTTCAGATTAGAATTGAGTCTGTTTTGAATCAGTATTGTATCATTAGATGAATATTGAATCAGGATTGAACCATCATTAGATCAGAACTGAATGTATTTATGTATTTTTTGGTCTGTTTTTATATACTCATGCTCAATGCTCTGTGCAAACTGAATTATGAGGTTATAAAGATTGGGCGAGTGTGTGAATCAGCTTTACTGTCTCTACACTCCAAGTTAATCAGGATGAAGAGACATTTCTGTCTAACACTCTTAAAACATGCCACAGGTCAGAAGTAATCATGACACGAATTACACACAGCCTCAGAGGGTTAGGGTTCATTTAAAATTAATTTCACTTCAACACAAAAACAACACAGCGGCTTTTAGTATCACAGCAATACCAAATCATTGTAGTGAAAACATGAGTAATAAAAATAATTCAGATTTTTGGATCATAAAAATATTTTCAGACTGAAGTTTGTAAACAACTAATTTTAAATGATCTTCTATAAACTCATGACCAATCCAGCACTGACCAGTCATTTTATCCTGCCATCTCGCTCCACGCTGTTGTTGCTAGGTGTTCAGCTATGTTGCCGTCATGGTGGCCACAGTGCCATGGTTACGGTCTCTCAGGTGACCCTGATGCTGGTGACATTTTCATTTCACAATGAATACAAATATGAATCTCCAGGATAGGATCCATTCTTACACTCAGGATGGGTAATGATCATTGAATCAAGACAGTTCATGAATCAATTATTTGAATCAGTGATACAAGTAACACCTTTACAGTGAAGTGGGTGGAGCCAGAGCTTTGGATGGCTATTTCTGTGTGTTTGACAGCCACGCCCCCTCCCCCAGTAAAGATTCTCAGTTTTTTTTTTTTGTTGAACTGTAAATAACACTGCAGATATCAGCAACTGGTTTAGGTAATGGATCAGTATCATATTAGCAGTAATGAATCAGTACTGAATCGGTATTGTCAGTATCAGCTGCATCAATCAGTATTGGATCATTACTGAATTAGCAATTAATCAGTATTCATTCAGAATCAATTCAATAATCAGTTTCAAATCAGTATCAGTTCAGTATTGAATCAGATTTTGATCAACATTGATTCAGTATTGGATCGGTATCGATTTAGTATCAGAACAGTATTGGTTTGGGATCCAAACAGTATTTAATCAGTGTTGGATCAGAATCAGGTAAGTACTGAATCAATGTCAGATCAATATTGAATCAGTATCAGATCTGTACTGAATCAGTATGAGAAGTATTGAATCAGCATTAGATCAGTAATTAATCAGTATTGAATTGGTATCAGATCAGTTTTGAATCAATATTGATTCAGTATTGAATCGGTATCAAATTAGTATCAGAACAGTATTGGTTTGGGATCCAAAACAGTATTGAATCAGTGCAGGATCAGAATCAGATAAGTACTGAATCAATGTCAGATCAATATTGAATCCGTATCAGATCTGTACTGAATCAGTTTCAAATCAGTATTGAATCAGATTTTGATCACCATTGGTTCTGTGTTGAATCAGTATCGAATTAGTATCAGAACAGTATCAGTTCAGGATCCAAACAGTATTGAATCAGTGTTGGATCAGAATCAAATAAGTATTGAATCAATGTCGGATTAATATTGAATCAGTATCAGATCTTTCCTGAATCAGTATGAGAAGTATTGAATTAGATCAGTAATAAATCAGTATTGAATTGTATCAGAGCAGGTTTGAATCAGATTTTGATCAATATTGATTCAGTATTGGATCAGTATCGGATTCGTATCAGAACAGTATTTGGTTCAGGATCCAAAACATTATTGAATCAGTGCCAGATCAGAATCAAATAAGTACTGAATCAATGTCCGATTAATATTGAATCAGTATCAGCTATGTACTGAATCAGTATGAGAAGTATTGAATCAGGATCAGATCAGTTTTGAATCAGATTTTGATCAACACTGATTCAGTATCAGAGCAGTATTAGTTTGGGATCCAAAACAGTATTGAATCAATGTCAGATCAGAATCAGATAAGTACTGAATCAATGTCAGTTCAGAATCAGATAAGTACTGAATCAATGTCAGATCAATATTGAATCAGTATTAGATCTGTACTGAATCAGTAGAAGTATTGAATCAGAATTAGATCAGTAATTAATCAGTACTGGATCAGATCAGTATTTAGTCATCATTGGATCAGTATTGTTTCAGGATTAGATCAGAATCAGATCAATAATGAATCAGTATTAGTTCGGTATTGAATCAGTATTGGAACTAAATCAGTCAATAACTTTATCATATTGTAAATAGAAGTGGAATTAATACCTCACTGCTCGTGAACGTCTCGTCTATTCTTAGTGCAGGGAGGGGGCTCCAATGAGAGGTGTGTGTGTGTGTGGTTTTTTTTCCCTAGGACCCGCCCCTCCATCTGCTCCAGTGTTAGATTTTGTGTCTGTTTAGAGCATTGTGTATCACTGCCACAGCACTACAACACTCCACTGGTCCTAAACACCTGCCCTGTAAACCCCCCCCCACACACACACACACTATCTCTCTCTGAACTGTGCGATCATTAATCCCACCCGCTAGGCAGCCACAGAGAAGGATCCCCGACACACGCCCTCCTCCTCCTCTTAGTGATGGTCTGCTTCTGTGGTGCGAGGGGTTTACACGTCTGAATGGTCTCAAGCTTTCGTGCACAGACGACTGTGTGTGTGAAGCAGAAGTGAAACGACTTTCCTAGAGCACCACTGGCCTCACACACTCTCTGTGTCTCACACACACGTGCACACACACACACGTGCACACACACACATAGTGTAGAGAGTAGAGACGGCTCCGCTCGACACTTAGAGAAGAAATCGTATCAGGTGCAGAAGGGCGAGTTTGGGCCGCAATGGAGGAGAACATGGAAGAAGGACAGACACAGAAAGGTATGATGTGAAATGGGTTCTTTATTCCTTAATTCGTTGATTCGTCCCCTAGTTCAATCTGTCCATCACCATCATCATCTTCATTATCAATGTTCATCCTTGGTCCATAACATCTCAGCCTGGGATTGATATGGAGATGATGATGATGGTGGTAGTGCTGGAGCTGTGAGATGGTGTGTAGCTGTTTTTTGGTGTGTGTGTGTGTGTGTGTGCACACTGCAGGTGTGCATTTCTGTATCTCTGTGCTAAGTGTGAGCGTGAACAAGAACACAGATGACTGAGTTGCCTGTATTTGGTTTCTCGTTTTTGCACTAATTTCAAGTTTTCCTTCTTCACATCCTTTTTTCTTTCCTTCCATCCTCTCATTCTTCTCCTGATCAAGATGTTGCAGCCATTTCTCCCCTCCCTCTCTCTCTCTCTTTTCTGTTTCTCTCCAGTCCAGATCTGTTTGTGTTTGGTTCCTTGTGCATTTCTTTGATTTATCTCACACTCCTGCCGTGTGTGTGTGTGTGTGTTGACGTGGCGCTGAAACAGAAAATTGAATCTCATGAATATCAGACACATGTTTCTGCAGCATTAATGAGAAGATGATGTACACGATAACGGACTGCGAGTGTGGAAGCGGAGGGCGTGGCAGTGTGTGTGTGTGTGTGTGCGAGAATGAAAATGGAACCTCTAAATGTCCTCACTGTCATTTAAAAGGAGGAACTTCCCTCTATTAAGAGAGAGAGAGAGAGAATAAAGAATAATAAACACAATAAGAAAGAAAGAAAGCAAAAATGAGAACGATGCTCAGAGAGTGAAATAAAAAGAGGAAAAGAAGGAGGTAGAGAAAGAAGGAAGGAAGAGAACCCCCCTCTGTCTGTCTCTCTCTGCAAGTGTGTGTAGAATACATGATGAGTGCACGCCTGACTGAAACCGAATGCACAGAGAAGACTGTGAAGACAGGAGAAGTGTGCACTTCTTTATACAGCTGAGGAGAAACGGGGGGAGAATCCAGGAGGAAAGAGAAACAGAAAAATATTGAGAGAAGGCGACAGAACAGACAAACAGCGTGTAAGGGAGAAGTGATGATACAGAGAGAAAAAAAGAACAGAACGGATAAAGAAGAGCTGAACAAAAATCACGAGCAGATAGAAAGACAGAAAGAGAGAAAAATGAGAGAAAGAAAGAAAGAAAGTGTGTGGGGGATTAGAGAAATAAAAAAGAGAGGGAAAGCAATAAAGAAGGGATAAAGGGGGAAGTAAAAACAGAGATAGAAAGGGTGCATGATGGGAGAGAGAAAGGGAGAAAAACAAAGCGCACAAGAGAGGAATTGAGGAGGTTGATGCTAAATGTAGGTAGCAGAAGTGAAGGTTCTGATTTATGAGAGGGCTCTGAAAAGCCCTCATTAGTCCACACACACACACAGGGATGTAAATAAATCATTCACCCTCAGCAGATGGTTCAAGGTTTCAGATTAAAGTTCGTACAGTAAGTGGATCAGGAGTCATGTTAAAGGCGTGGCCTCGTCCTTGTGACACAAAACCTTGATGTGTGTGTCAATACAAGGGCTGAAATGTGCTCAGAAATCCCAAAAAGCTGCAACCCAAAAACACACAGCATGTTTGATTCACTTACTGCAGTCGAGTCGATTCAACACCAAGACCAGACTAAAACCCATACCATCCAAAAAAACCCCAAGACAATATTATGATTCACACCATCCAAAAGCACAAGAAGACCAAAACCCATACCAAGCAAGATCACGATAAGATCAATGCCTATACCATGTGAGACCATGTCAAGGCAAAGACATCCATCTTATACCAGACAAGATCCATGCCTACAGTATAGCATCTGAGACAAGACTAAACCCCATACCATCCTAAGCCAAGACAATTTCATGATTCACACCACCCAAAACCATGAGAAGACCAAAACCCATACCAAGCAAGACCAAGACAAGACCAGTGCCTATACAATGTGAGACCAAGACAAGTCTCAGACCCGTAACCATATTAGATGAAGACAAGATCCATGCCTACAGCATCTGAGACAAAGTCAAGGCTAAAACCCATACCATCCAAAACCAAGACAATATTATGATCCACACCATCCAAAACCACAAGTAGACCAAAACCTATACCAAGTAAGAGCATGACAAGATCAATATCCGTACCATTTTAGACCATATCAAGGATAAGACTCATAGCCATCCTCGACCAAGACAAGATCCATGCCTATAGCATCTGAGACAAAGATGAGACCAAAACCCATAAAATCCAAAACCAAGACAATGCTAAGACCCATGCCATGTGAGATTTAAACAAGACCAAAACCAATTCGGAGTCGACTCTCTTTCTCAGAGTTCACTTTAAAGGAAACGAGACCACTTTGACTGTTCACCTACTTTAACTGTCCTAATTTCATAGCATTTGAAAAAATATTATTTAAAACCCGGTCTATAAACAAATCACTCAGTGAATTTGTGGCCTCAGGTTCAGCATCTGCTACAGATTATTTAACTGTGTGCTTCATTGATTATACACTCAGAATGAGACTGAAATTAAATACATGTTAGGATCTTCTTTGCTCTCAGATGGCCATCAATCGCTTGCTTTCTAACCACAGAGATGCTGATGGACCTGGAGTGGCCCGATCGATCTCTAGACTGAGCTGCTGAATTTGTAAATGTGAGGTTTTTGCTAAGATACTGTGGTATGCCCAGCTTAAAAAAAGAAAATAAAAAAAGATGGACTGTACTGTTCTGTCAGAACATTCATTTTGGCTCAGAATATGGAAATGACCATACATCCATGGAGGAAGAAAGAATGAGCTCAAATTATTAAATTGAACTGAACTGGAATTATTTCATCACCATGAACATTGAACTTGTAATGATCCAAGTAACACATTAGCAGTAATGAAGTCATGATGATAAAATATAACAAAGCATTCTTAATTATGGTGTTGAACCCTGGAAAGAGCATTTAGAGCAGTTATCAGGGTTTAACGGTACCCGTGTGCCTGCACGGGAGGTCGTAAAGTATTGTTGGGCTTCTGTTTTCAGCGCTGAGTGATTTGGCCTTTCATTCTATTAAGGGTGTTTTATCACTGTTTAGTCTGACAGAAGAGCAATGAAGAATGGTCTGTGTCTCCAGAGGCTTTTTCTTACAACATCACCAATGAGCAGAGATAAGAATTAAAGATTGAGCATGTACACTGCAGTGTTACAGCTGTGTTTAGGTTCTGTAGCTGTTGTGAACACCATGAGATAGTGTCCAATTGGCAGCTCTTATTGAAGTTCCTTTTGTTGATAGCTTTGTCTAATATACAGAAAACAACTGAAAACCAGTGTTGGTTAAGGCAGGGGAAGCTGTGGCCTACTGGTTAGGGCTTCAGGCTTGGAACCGAAGGGTTGCCGGTTCGATTCCCAACCAGTGGACCACGGCTGAAGTGCCCTTGAGCAAGGCACCTTATGGTTAGTTCACTGTAATCTAATGTCTTTGGGCGGCATGGTGGTGTAGTGGTTAGCACGGTTGCCTCACAGCAAGAAGGTTCCGGGTTCGAACTCAGCGGCCGGCGAGGGCCTTTCTGTGTGGAGTTTGCATGTTCGCCCCGTGTCTGCGTGGGGGTGCTCCGGTTTCATGCAGTTAGGTTTCCCCCACAATCCAAAGACATGCAGTTAGGCGGCCTTGGGCTGAGGTGCCCTTGAGCAAGGTACTTAACCCCTGACTGCTCCCCAGGCACTTTGGTGTGGCTGTCCACTGCTCTGAGTGTGTGCAGAGCAGTGGACCCTCTTCAGATGGGTTAAATAATAAATAATAGATAATAAACGAATAATAAAGGTTTCTTCAAGTAAAAAAAAAAAAATCTGTGCCACTCAAGACCAAGTTAAGACCATGGCAAGACTAAGACCCACGCCATTTGAAATTAGATTAGATAAAACTTTATTGAAGTTTTGGGCGGGTTCCCTCAGGGAAATTAGGATTCCAGCAGCATCATTACAGATTAACAGAGAAAAGAAATAGAGAAAACTTCTAAATAAATAAAAAAAAATTAAGTATTTACATATACAAATATAAAAGAATAAGATATGGGGAAGAGGGGAGGGGGAAGGGGGAAGAAGTGGGGTTAGAGTAAGTGCGTGTGTGTGGAGGGGGAAGCAGGAAAGATATGGCACATTATATTGCACATTGTCCGGTATTGCTTATTGGAGGCAGCACCAATACCCATACCTTCCAAGACCAAGACAAGACTAGGACACCAAGGCCAAGTTAGCCCCTACATTCATCCCAAAACAAAGACAAGGCCAAAATCCATGCCAACTAGAGTTAATACAAAACCAAAACTCATACCAACCAAGACAAGACTAAAACCCATACTATCCAAGACCAAGACCCCATACCATTCAAGCAAAGGCAAGACCAAGACCCATTACAAACCGAGACAAGACGTAGACCTATACAAACTAAGACCCAGACAAGACCAACACTCATATCATCTTAGCAAGGCCTGACCAACTGAGCAAAGCCTGACTATCTGAGACCAAGAGAAGCTTAAAACCCATGTCAGCCTAGAACAAATTGATACATATACCCTTACCAGCCAAGACTAAGAGCCATCCCATTAGACAAAATACAAAAACCTATACTAACCAAAACTAAGAAAAGCCCAAACCCCGTAACAACCTAGACCAAGACAAGCCTAAAAACCATATCATTTGAACCAAGGCAAGAGTAAGACCCAGATCAACCAAGACAAGACCAACTTCCATAGCATCTGAGACCAAGACAAGACCAAACCTATACTATTTGAACCCAAGACAAGACAAAGACCCATACCATCTAAGGCTAAGACAAGACCAAGACCCACACTAACCAAAACTAAGGGAAAATCAAAAGCCATACAATTTGAGACAAAGAGAAGACTAAAACCTATACCATCCAAAACCAAGACAATTTTATGATCCACACCATCCAAAACCACAAGAAGACCAAAACCTATACCAAGCAAGACCAAGACAAGATCAATGCCCATACCATGTTAAAACATGTAAAGGCGAAGACCCATAGCCATCTTGGACCAAGACAAGATCCATGCCAATAGCATCTGAGACAAAGTCAAGGCTAAAACACTTATCATCCAAAACCAAGACAATTTTATGATCCATACCACCCGAAACCATGAGAAGACCAAAACCCATACCAAGCAAGACCAAGACAAGACCAATGCTCATACAATGTGAGACCAAGACAAGTCTAAGACCTATAACCATATTAGACCAACACAAGATCCATGCCTACAGTATCTAAGACAAAGACAAGACTAAAACCCATATCATCCAAGAACAAGATAATACTAAGACCCATGCCATGTGAGATTTAGACAAGACCAAAACCTAAGGCCAAGAGAAGACCAAATCCCACACAAGCCAAGGCCAAGATAAGACCTGGTCCCATGCCATCTGAGACCTTGACAAGCCTAAGACCCATATTAACCAAGATCAAGACAAGAATAAGACCCATACCATCTGCGACTTGGACCCGTTCAATATGAGACCAAGGCAAGATCAATCTCAGCCATATCTAAAGGTAAATAAGCTCACCAGGAAAATTTTAGTTCAGGTACAATCAAATCATCTTACCAATCAAAAATATTCCAGTCACTACAGATGAACAGAACTGTTTAGTGGAATCTTGAGAATCTTTTTTGAAGAAAAGAACCTTGAACAGATAAATGTCCTTGACTGGGCCTGTGAAAACAATCACACTCTTTCATTGATCGGAATGAGAATTTGAAGGTTGGGAAAATCGTGCTCTCTGCCTCGTATTGATTTTTTTTTTTCATTTCTTTTCAGAGCTGCACCCATGCCAACAATTTTTTTTTAAATGTTTGATATTTAATCAATACTCCTGAGGCTTGAGGATATTGAACAAATCTGAGTGTGCTGAAGCCCTTGGGTGAGAGGAATATACCAACACACCAGTGTTTGACAGGGGGCATATCACACGTCATATTTTATCTTCAGTTTAAGGTTGAGCGATATGATACGTTATTGTGATTTATACAACAGCACTGTTGAATTCTATTGAAAGTTCAATGAACATTAGTTTGCTGGCTACTGGCTAAGTTTTCAGGAAACAATAAGCTGGTTATCCAAAAGTTTGGTGCAGCACTTGAACAGCTAGCTATAGTATTTAATATCAATTAAACTAGTTAGCTAGTGGGTGAATTTAGCTCATTGCTATATTTAGGTACCTGTCGAGCTTAGGTTATATTGCTAAGCTACTGCAAACCAAGTATTTTACACTGTTAGAAATAGGGGTACAGGAAGAGTCCATTTCTGTCCCCAAGGTACAATCTACAGTACACTAATATACCTCCTAGGGCTCATTATTAGACCTCAAGGTAACTATGTTATGACATTATTTTCAGAAAGTTAATAACCAGTTTAGCTCAAGCTAATCTTACACTGGGCCTTCAAATTTATCTGGGATTGGGACCAGCACTAAGTATACACTATCTTGTACAACCCCAGTGGCTGGGTATTTTACCCAGTCTGCATGTCTTTGAACTGTGGAGGAACCTGAACCACCCGGAGGAAACCCACACAGACACAGGGAGAATATGCAAACTCCACACAGTCGGCTGTGAGGTTTGGACCCGGAACCTTCTTGCTGTGAGGCAACAGTGCTAACCACAACACCACCGTGTTGCCCTTTAGGGACAAAAAGGTGTATCTATATGTTTCTGAAGATTCTCAGTCATCCAGGTCATAGTAAACCATAGGTGCTAAAGAAAGCAACTAGACTTGCTTGAAATCCTTGAAGACGTTTCACCTCTCATCTGAAAGCCTTCTTCAGTTCTGTCTGGATAGTGGGGAGTTCCAGGTATTTATCCTCTAGTGGACCAAAAGCAACCCTAAGGAGAATCATTGAGGTCACATGGGTTGTTGACCCTTTTCATCATCCTGTAGGTTGTTAGGGTCACTGGAGGCTGGGTGTGAATGGTGTTAGCAGCCTAGAGGGTCATTAAGATGATCTGTGGGTCGTTGGCTCTCTCTGCCATCATTCGAGTCATTGAAGTCAATTGAGTTTTGGTGTGGATGTGTATTCAGTTTTGTGGGAAGTATGCCAAGGACTGCAGTCTAGGCACACTTACGTATACGTACATGTTCCCTAGCAGTATTTAAAGGGTACAAATAAGTAGCTTAGAGGGTCCTGCCCCACTGACAAACCATTGTATTCCTAAAGGTATAATAATGTACTTTATTTTCTGAGAGTGTATGCTACATCAAGCAAAAGAAATGATAAGAAAAGGTTAGCAGTGCTGTCATATGATCAATCCTCTGATTGGCTGATTATATTTAATATAAGCTCCACTCTTGTTGACCCAGCAATCTATACTACTAAAAGAAGGCTGTTTGTCTCTCTTTCACTGCCTGTTCACCTTTGCAAATTGACACAGCTGGACGCACATACTCCATACTTTACACATGGATTAGTGACACCCCAGAGAGGCCCAAGACAACATTTTTTGATTTTCTAAAACATGGGATTAGTGCTAATCCAACACTATAACACACTGTGCGCAGTCTCGGCAGGGAATCCCTTCCCCAACTTGCCTGAGAGTTTTGATGGTACGGGACCTCGCAATCAGCGCTCCTCACCAGAGACTTCCACTAGGGCCGAGTCTACGTCACTGACAAGATGCAGGGAGCGATTTACATCATTTTGACAGAACACAGTGAAAACATATGTCACATGTGTCCACTCAACTCTCCACTCCACCTTCTAGTGCTTATGAATTTTCAAAAGCAGGGTGTGTAAGTAAATATAATAATAATTTACTTAATGAGTTAATCATTGCTCATTTAATGTTATTATCTCAGCATTATCTGGATCATTTCTTTATTAGTATCTGAATTTTATCAGATCTAAAGCAGAATCTTTATGATCCTTGAAGTAATTAAAAGCAGCACGTGAATATTCATTTTTATTCAGTAGCCGACCCAAGTCGATGCTGAGCCGTAATGCTGTTAGTGTGAGTTAATTAAGCACTGCTGTGGTGTAAACCATCTCTCATTGATACATTGATACGGAGTCTGGCACCGTTCTCATTTTCCGTTCATCAATTTGTTTACAGCCTTGTCGTTTTTTTTTTTTCTATGGACCACACATGTGACATTGTGACACTGTTTATGATCATAACCAGATCTGATCCATTTTACACACTGAATTTTTTTCTGAATGTTTCTATATCGGTGCTTTCAATAAATCAGAATGAGTGGATTTTTATGAGAAGGTCCATCCACTATTTTGTGCTTTTAAGTAAGAATTAATGCACATGAATACATTGTTTTTATGGTGTTTTTAACAACTCTTGAAATCCCCTGATCAGCTCGATTTGTTCTTGTACTTCTCTGGCGTCCTGAGTTTTTTTTTTTTTTTTTTTGTTTCTGCTGGGAAATTTGTCTAATTGTTCTTTGACTCGCAGGTGATGGTTTCTTTGTTATCTAAGGACTGATGGGCCAAGCTGAATCATCGGAGACACGTGGGTGTCATGTTGTGGCTGTGTTCCGAAGGAAAGTGCTTTACCTCCGAAAGATAAAACCCCTCCTCTGTGATGGCATTCAAAGAGCACAATCTAGAAGGCTTGCTCAACAATGATAGTTAAAAAAAAAAATAAACTGTGTATATATATATATATATATATATATATATATAGTGCTCTGATTGGCTACTCTACTACTAGGCTATCAGCTCATATACCACGAGTAGAGAAAAAAACAAAATGGCAGAGAGCATCAAGTCAGATATATCACTGTGTTAAGTATTTAAAAGAAACCGAAATAGTGAAAAGAATATAGTCCCCCCCACCACCCAGTATCTCCTGTTCCACACTCCAGCCCAGTCAGTGGCAGTAATGCACCTTTAAGTTGGTTTGCCAACTGCCAAAAAATCTTGAAGAAAAAGAAAATGGTGGAGTGTGTCACCGAACCAACCGAGGACGAAATAAAAACTCGAAAAAAAACAAGCAACAAAATATGGAATGAAAGTATTTGATGGTAAGCACGTATCTTTTTATCATGTTTCAAGAATTATTTTCTCATTTTTCACAAATTGCTCGTCATTTTGCCAGTTTGTTTAAAACCCTGATTCCAAAAAAGTTGGGACAAAGTACAAATTGTAAATAAAAACGGAATGCTATGATGTGGAAGTTTCAAA
>JAPEKL010000026.1:66491486-66501507 GCA_028877455.1 Bagre pinnimaculatus | reverse complement strand
TCCAGACGACTCCAGGCTATCCAGTGTTTTAGGATTTTCCCACTCTGGGACCCGTTTTCAAAAAATACCGGTTTCACGCCTTGAAAAAGCCGGATCTGTCTGGACGCGAGGCCGAAACGATAAAGTATTTATGCAGATTCGACAAAAACATACTCGTGTGGACGGGCCCTAAGTCATTTCATCATTAATCAAGAACTCCCGTAAACCTCATTGCTGAAAACTAGTTAGGGCTAACATATCAGAATTTCTTCAACTTGAAGTTCCATGTAGTTCTGATCTAGACGTGAGCAAGGCAATGTCTTGATTCAAACATGACATGATGATGCATCTGGAGGCAGAGGAAATACTATCTGATGCATTCATTTAATTGACCTTCAATCATCTGTGAGTGATACAGCTTCAATCCTGTGTGAGTGAACTGGTGAACTCTGAGATTAGCCTGGCATGGGAAAGTCTTCCTACGCTGTCAGCAGTAATATGGCTTCTGTCCTGTGTGAATGTGCTCATGCTCTTTGAGAGTTTTTCTGTTGGCCAAAACTCTTCCCAAACAGTAAGCAATAAAATTTCTTCTTGCCTGTTGCTCATTACTCCTTCTGCTCTGCTTTTTATTGTGAAAAAAAAAAATCAGTTGAAGACATTTTAATCTGTGGCAGACATGCAGACAAAAGCAAAAATCTAAAAAAAAAAAAAAAGACCCCTAGGCAATGCATTTTAGATAACCTGTTAACAAGGTGTCTTGGTAAAAATGGGTCAGCTGAGATTGACAGCCGAACAGATCTTACATTTAATATGTCTCAAACTCATCTTCACTTACCTCTACAATCACATTTCCTGACTATTCGCTGCAACACTAGTTGTCTAATATCAAAACTCAAATGAAAAAAATTATACACTGAGCCATCACACATCACATCACACATCAATAATTAAGTACTTTATTTCTGCGAAATACACATAATGTGCTTGATTCATCAATCACAAAAACAAAAATAAAAAATAAAATGATCGTCAATCAATAAAATCTAATTAATAGAAACCACTCTGGTCACAACATAAAGTTCTCACACACATATATCTCTAATTATATTGGTAAATCCTTGTATTTGCTTACATAATTTTCCATGACTTGTAATATGTCAAGAAGACTTTTGAGCTTTTATATTTATTTCATCTACAGTATAGTTAGATTAAAACTGCTCCAAGTAGTGTCAACAGTTTTCATTTCAGGTCTGGTTATTAATTTGTTAATTGCAGATACTCACACAGACAGAAGGAAAGGCAGACAGGGAGGTGAGCAATGCAAATGCAGTTAAGTTTACTGAATAAATCAAACAGACAAGTTCAAATAATGATACTGACCCTAATTATGCCTTAAGGCAGTGTTCAGGCAATCCACAAACAGGTTAAATCAGGCAAACCAATAATCAGGATGCAGGAAACAGTGCTTGAATTGAAACCAGAAAAACATAATAAAGAGGTGCAAGGCTAGGCAAAACAGACTGAGAAATACCAAGTGAAATTAACTAGCCTGATGAGCAGAAGAGCACTAAATATACCAACTGGCTTGGCAAGGTCAGACTGGCAATACTGATTCAATTGCCTCGAAAAGCATGAGTGCAACTGAATCTCTCTTAAAGTCCTTGGCCTGATTAGCAACAACCTCCAAATGTGTGTGATAAGTAGAATAATGTATTAGAGCAGCAGGAAGAACAGTTTTATAAAGGACAACTGTAAAAATGTCAGAGATATTTTTGGCCAGTTTCCGGGTCAACGGGATGGACAGTAGTTCCAAACTGTCACTAAGGGCATTGAGAGCGACAGCTCTAGCCAAATTACAAACATGGCTTCTCAGAACTACAATGCCCAAGAACCACAGCACCCCCTGTCACCAGCTTATTGATTATGGCTGAATCATTCATGCATAATCAGCCATGCTATTTAAGCCTCTCTCACTCACTGTCACTGCGAAGTATTGTTCTGAGTTTACCCAGTCATACCAAGCCTTTCTATCTCTGTCTGCCTCTAGTTTTCCTGACCCTCACTATCTCTTTACTTCTACACCTATTGTGTCCTCTTTATTGCCTTGTTTGCTGATTGACTAACCCTTACTTGGTTTTTGACTATGATTCTAGCTTTGTGATTTGGCTACATTTCCTGTTTGCTACCCCGCTCTCCCTTGCACATACATCTGTAAGTGCCTGCACCCTGACAGGATACTTAGCCTCAATGGACGCAGCAGAGGAGGTGAAGCAAACTGCTCTGAATGCTAAGGGATGCCTCTTAGGAGAACACCAACAGATGCTTGCAGATCTCTACACCAGGATGGCACAGATAGCAGCTGTGGTGCTGCAGGCCCTCCTAACGTGCTCTGAAGCATCTCTGAGTCCTGCTTATTGGCTCCCTATTCTGGAGAAATATGCCGGGGATGCCCTCAATTGTAAGGGATTTCTACTTCAGTGCTCCTTGTACTTCTCAGCCATGCCTAACATCTCTGAAGAAAGTAAGATCATTACCTTTCTTTTGTTTCTCACCAGCAAAGCACTACAGTGGGCTAGCACAGTATGGAGGAATGGAGAGGAGCACATGACATCCTACAAACTTTTCCTTGAATTATTCAAATGAGTGTTTGATCATGAACCTGAGGAGATTGAAGTCTGCAAGAGTTTACTCACCATCACACAAGGTGCTAGGGGAGTCGCAGAATATGCCCTGGACTTCAGAATTCTAGTGGCAGCCAGTGGATGGAATGAGCCGGTGTTAAAGGCAGTGTTTCACCAAGGTCTTCACCCTGAAATTCTAAGTGAACTGGTGTGTAGAGTTGAACACTTTACTTTGGACTCCCTCATTGATCTAGCTATTTGACTGGATCATCTACTCTCCAACTGATCCTCTCTCAAGGAGGACACCAGACCTGTTCAGCATTCTGATGCTGCCACACCTATGGACGTTTCACATACCCATTTGAAATGCTCCAAATGAGAGAGAAGGAAGAAAGAGGGGCTCTGTTTTTATTGTGGGAGTTCAGAGCATCTTATCACCCAGTGTCCTGCTCACCCACCTTGCACCAGCAAGACCATTTCTGACTCTGTGAGTCCTGTAAGAAAATTCATCTTATAGTCTTTTAAAATACCTACAGTATATTGCTGAAACTGGCATCTTCAACACACATGCTATCTGCCTTTGTTGACTCAGGGGCAGAGGGGAATTTCATCAACTGCTCGATCATCCAGAAGTTCAGTCTGCCCACAACCCCTCTGCAGAGTCCACTCAGCATAACGACCATCGACGGAGGACCAATAGGGGATGATTTTGTTACTACTTACACTGCTCCCGTTCAAGTGGGTGCACTACATTCTGAACTCATTTCTCTTTATGTGACCACTACCATTAATAATGATATCATCCTGGGATATCCTTGGTTACAGCTTCATGACCCACTAATCTCATGGCAGAATAAGGAGATCCTCCAGTGGTCATCCACATGTTTTCAGAACTGTCTTCTACATCCCCAACTCTGTCTCTCCTCTGTAGAGAGTCCACAGTTCAATTCTATGGCGAATGTTCCCGAGTGTTATTCTGACCTGAGAGAAGTCTTTAGCAAGGGTAAAGCTTGTGGCTTGCCACCACATCATCCATACGACTGTGCCATCAATCTTATGCAAGGTACGTCACCTCCACATGCCATGGAGGAGTACATTCAAGAAGCCCTAAAGCAGGGGTAAATATGTCTGTCAAAGTCACCAGAATCAGTGGGGTTCTTCTTTTTGGAGAAAAAAGGTGGAGGTCTCTGACCCTGCATAGACTTTAGGGGACTCAATCAGATCTGTCAAATACCCCTATCCTCTTCCACTGGTCCCCTCAGCTTTAGAACAACTCCATACTGCCAAGCTCTTCTCCAAACTTGACCTGCGCAGTGCCTACAACCTGGTCAGAATCAAGGAAGGTGACGAATGGAAGACTGCCTTCAGCACTACTGCTGGCCATTTTGAGTACAGGGTAATGCCTTATGGCCTTTCTTCAGCACTAAGTGTATTCCAATGTTTTATCAATGACATACTACAGGATATGCTGGGCAAGTTTGTGATAGCATATATTGATGACATTTTGATCTACTCTCTCGATGAGAAAAGCCATCTGGGACATGTAGGATCAGTTCTCCAACACCTGTTAGCAAATCACCACTATGTGAAAACCGAGAAATGTGAGTTCCTCTTGCATCAGATCTCATTTTTGGGTTACATCACTGGTGCAGTATGTCAGTATGGACTTCTCCAAGGTCTCTGCAGTCACATCCTGGCCAGTGCCTACAACTGTGAAGGAGCTCCAACATTTCTTAGGTTTCACCAACTTCTATTGTTGCTTAATTAGGGGTTTCAGTACCATTGCTTCTTCCCTAACAGCCTTACTCAAAAAAGGAACCAGATGCCTTCAGTGGAACCCTTCGGCAGACGGAGCCTTCAATCGACTCAAGAATGCCTTTACTTCAGCCCCAATTCTGCAACACCCTGACCCAACCAAGCCATTCACAGTCAAGGTACAGTAGATGCCTCCGACACTGGACTAGGAGAGATTTTGTCTCAGTGTTTCAGCAAGAGACCCAAACTCCACCTGGTGGGATTTTTCTCAAGAAAACTCACATTGGCAGAGAGAAACTATGATGTGTGTGATGATTGTTATTCTTTTCTTAATTCTGTTTTTGTGTGCTGCCTTCTTGGCCAGGGATCACTTGTAAAAGAGATTTTAATCTTAACGTGATTTTTATCCCTGGTAAAATAAAGGTTTAATAATAATAATAAAAATGTCAGGAATAGAGAATTAATAGCCATCAAGCTTGACCTTGAGGAGTGGAGACATTGGCTGGAGGGAGCCACACATCTCTTTGTGATACTGACTAACCATAAGAACCTAGAATATCTCAAGAAAGCCAAGAGACTTAACCCACACCAAGCCAGATGGGCATCCTTCTTCATATGTTTCAATTTTACGATCTCCTTTTGTTCTGGTTCCAAGAATAGGCTTGATGCCCTATCCCAAACCTTCAACTTGTCAAGTCATAATCCTGAACCTCACCCCATCCTCTCACCCAACTGTTTTGTCCAGACCATTATTTGGGACTTAGATCAAGGAATAAAGAAATCTCAACCTCGGGAGAGCCCAGTTAACTGTCCACTGGACCTTCTTTATGTCCCAAAGCACCTCTGAGGGAGACTCATCACATAGGCACATGCATCCCCCACCAGGCCATCCAAGCAGCCAACAAACTTACCAAATGCTGAAGCACAAGTACTGGTGGGAGAACATGCGAACAGAGGTCAACCAGTTCATTGCTTCCTGTTCTGAGTATGCCCAGGCTAAAGTTCCACAAACCCCTCCTGCAGGTAAGCTCTGTCCCTTCCCTGTACCTCAAAGACCCTGGTCTTACCTGGCCATGGATTTCATTATGGATCTACCACCATCTGAAGGTAACATCACCATCATGGTAACTATAGGCAGATTTTCTAAGGCTCTGAGACTCATTCCGCTACCTGGTATCCCCACTGCATTTCAAACAGCTGAATTACTATTTCAGTATATATTCAGGTAGTTTGGCATCTCAGAGGACATAGTCAGCGACCATGGTCCCCAGTTCATCTCACAATTATGGGCCTGTTTCATAGAACAATTAGGAGTCTCAGTGAGCTTCACATCTGGATATCACCCCCAGTCCAATGGTCAGGTGGAATGAGCTAACCAGGAGATTGGGGGTTTTCTAAGGATTTTCTGCATGAGGAACCAGGGAGATTGGTCCCAATTCATTCCATGGGCTGAGTATGCACAGAACTCACTCAAGCACTCTGCTACCCAACTAACACCATTTCAGTGCATGCTCAGCTACCACCTCCCACTGTTCCCATGGGATGATGCACCCACACAGGTACAAGCAGTTGAAGAATGGTTCTCACAAAGCCAAGCAGTATGGGAGGAGGTTCACCAGCGCATTGAGTCTGTAAATGCCAAGAATAAGGAGTACGCTGACAAACACAGAAGTAGCAACCCAGAAGATCCTGTGAAGGGTCATGGGCAAGCTGGAGCCTATCTCAGCTGACTATGGGTGAGAGGCAGGGTACACTATGGACAAGTTGCCAGATCATCACAGGGCTGACACATAGAGACAAACAACAATTCACACTGACAGTCAATTTAGAGCCACCAGTTAATCTAACCTGCATGTCTTTGAACTGTGGGGGAAGCCAGAGCACCTGGAGGAAACCCATACAGACATGGGATGAACATCCAAACCCCAGACAGAAAGGCCCCCACTGGGCTCAAACACAAAGCTGTTTTGCTCTGAGGCAACAACGCTAACCACTACACCATGGTGCTGCCACTTTACAAGTTACTGGGGTTAAATCAATTTAACCTAACCTTTAAAACTTAATTTGTAAGTTTGTGCATGAATACACACATTAGTAACAGTACAAGAGGCTCAAAAATCCTCCACAGGGTTTTCCCCATTTGAAGTATTGCAAGAACATAAGCCTTGTGGTGTGCTAAACATCATATGGGAAAATTGGGAGGAGGGACCTTCTCCTACTAAAATCAAAATTCAAGATATTCTCAACCTGCAAGCGAAATGCCAGACATTCAGTCACCTCACCCAGGAGAATTTGTGGCAGGCGCAGGAATGTCAGTCCTAACTGTACAACAGGGGTGTGCACCTACAAATGTTCACACTAGGAAATAAAGTACTCATGTTATTACATGTTGAGCTCTAAACTGTTCCCAAAGTGGCAAGGACCCTTTGAGGTCACACTGTGAATTGGGAACATTAAATATGGCCAGAGGTAAAAACAAATGTAGCCCCTTGACCTATCCCAGTCTCCTGTGGAGACCACCCCTCACAATATCAACTTATGTAGGTTGCCAAGTTGCAAGTAGAGTTTTCTGACATGTTCTTGCTTCTTCCTGGTTGCACCCATATTATGGGACACCACATTGAGACACACCCAGGGTTGGTGGTGTGTAGCTGCCCATACTGCTTAACTGAACACAAGAAAACTGTAGTTCAGTACAAACTCAAAGTCATGTTTGAAATGGGAAGAGTTGCACAGTGACTGGAGCAGCCCAGTGGTTTTGGTCCCCATGGCCAGTGGGTCAGTCCAGTACTGTGTAGACAACAGAAAGGTCAAAGCAGTGTCTAAATTTGACACATACCCAATGCCTCACCTTGATGAGTTGCTTGATCGGTTAGGCATGGCTCATTTTTATTCGACACTGGATTTAACAAATGGATATTGGCAGATCCTTTTGAGTTTTATCCTGTGAAAAAAAAAAAACTCAGCCTTTTCCACCCCATTTGGTTTGCACCAGTTTGTCACCCTTCTGTTCAGGTTATTTGGGACCTCAGCTAAGTTCCAACATCTCATTGACAAGATCCTTCAGCCATACGTGGCCTATGCCACAGCCTACCTCAACAACATCATGATATATAGTAATAATTGACCATGGCATGTAAAACACCTTTGAGGTTTTTTGGAGTCATTGAGGTACACGGGGCTCTGGGGTCACCCAAAGAAGTGAGTGATTGGGTGGGTGGAAGTACAATATCTGGGCTTCCACTTGGATCATGGGCAGGTGCATCTCCAAGTTGACAAGACTGCAGCATTTGTGACCTGCCTCAGGCCCAAGACCAAAACAGGGGTGAGACATTTCTTGGGGCTGGCTATTATTGTAGGTTGGTGTCTAACTATTCAGATGTCCTCAGATTGCTGACTGATCTCCCTAAAAAGGGGGCACCAGATCTGGTCCAGTGGACAAAGCCATGTCAAGGGGCTTTTACCCAGGTAAAGGCTGCACTGTGTGGTGGGCCAATATTATACTCCCCTGACTTCTCTCTCCCCTTTATTTTGCAGACTGACACATTGGATAGTGGTCTGGAGGCCATTTTGTCCCAGATAGAGGAGAGAGAGGGGGAGGAGCATCCCGTGCTGTACATTAGCCACAAACTCTTGGTGCAAGAGACTAAGTACAGTGAAGGAGTATCTGGCCATTAAATGGGCATTCCTAACCCTCTTGTACTACATGCTGGAGCACTCTTTCACTCTCTGCTGGGACCATGCCCTGCTTCAGTGGCTTCACTGCATGAAGGATTCCAATGTGTGGATCACCTGTTGGTATTTAGCTCTGAAGCTCTTGAAGTTTGAGGTGGTCAGCAGGCTGGGGGTGCAGATGGCAGTGCCAAATTACATCTCCCACCAGGGGGTCTGCTGCAGGCTGAATGGCTCCCCAGCCTGAGTTGAGTTGGGCAGTGAGGGTATGTGGCAGTGGGAGCATGGTTGAGTGCCAGTTTGTGAATGGCGGGCAAGGCCAGGGAAGGTGAGTGACAAAATGATCACACCTGTGTCTAGTTAATGGTGTGTGTGTGTCTTGCAGTAACAGCCAAGGGCTAATAAGAAGGGAAAAAGCAGAGTGGAAGGAAGCCCTTTGTGGAGCAGAATCACGTGTGTGTAAATGTATGTGTGAAACAAAGCTGAAAAGCTTGAATAAAATGGCCAGTACAATTAACTTCCCTCTTCCAGTGCTTCAGGATCTCACCCCTTTCAAAGAAAGTACTACAGCAAGTTTTAGGTTCATGCCAAATAACAAGTTGGAATTGTGTAGTAAATGACCAGGAAAAAAAAAAAACCCTTACACATAGTAACTCCTGGTTTGAAATAAGAAGTGCACTTTTTACTTTTAGCAATGTTCAGATAATCTGAAAAAAAAGAAAAAAAATCAGAACATCTCAGGATATCTTTTAAAATAGTAATCTTGTCTTGACGAAAAAATAAACTCTTGCTTTAAGTTGGAAAGCCAAAAAAGCACATGGTTCAATGGATCAGGACAGGCACATTCTCTAATTGAATACATTTCAGTAATTTGACATAACCATACTATAATACTACTGTGAGTTGGCCTAGTGGTTAGTGTGTCCACCTTGCGAGTTCTACTCACGGTCGGGTCATACCAAAGACCATCAAAAATGGTACCTACTGCCATCTGGCAAGGCATGCTGCAATACAGATGCGAGTCGCGAGTCAAACTTTCGTAGTTACCAGAGGACCAACCACCCACTGTAACCTAGCTGTTTAGGCAAGAGGCAGAGGGCTATGGAAACAGAGATCGGTGCCTTCCAATGCGCCCGATTGGATGGCTTGGGAAGGACTTTAGGCTTAGGTACTATAATAGGATAATTAATACCAGCATTGTGTATAGAATGCATGCATAGTATGATAGTATAAAGGATTTTAGCTTGGAAGTAAAGCATTCCATTGTTTCTAAAAGCAAACCAATGTTACATAAATAAAATAATGAAAATTAAAAAAAAAAATCAGACAATACTTTGGTTAATGTTTATATACCACAGAAAAGATAAATGTCTGTATATATGCACATCAACTTCTTCTGCAAGTAATTATATAAACAAGTATTAAATAGTAGTGTGGGCAAACCAGGCTCATTATGTCCCCTTTGTCCCCAGTTTAAATGAGGTGTACATTTTAAGGGAATAAAAATTTGACGAAGTTGTTAGCTCATCACCAAAGTTAAATGACTTAAAATAAAATTTATACATCATATATTATCTATTAATTCAGAAAATTGCATTTGTTATCCAAAAATATCCACATAAAGAGCGTAACTACTGTAGCGAATAAAATCAGAGTTACTAATTCAGTATTCTTGTGCCTCTGCCATGTGTGACTATTGCTCATCAGGCAAACAAAAGCCATTTGTGACCATACTGATAATTTTTGAGATCACATCCAACACCTATATGATAAGCAGTGAAGTGGGCTTTTGTCTGTGTGAATAATCTGATGTCTTTTAAGAAACCTGCTCTTAGTAAAACCCTACCCACACAGTGAGTAGTTGTCAAGTTAACTTTATTGTCAAATATGCTCTACATGCTCGACATACAGCACAGGTGAAATTTCAGTCCTCTCTGACCCATGGTGCAAACAGGCAATGCAATAAATAAAAATAGAATAACTGAAATAAACAA
>JAPEKL010000026.1:66460094-66471286 GCA_028877455.1 Bagre pinnimaculatus | reverse complement strand
CAGTGTGGGGTCCCCAGAAATTTGGGACGTCAAAATGGGGTCCCTTGCCAAAAAAGGTTGGGAACCACTGCCCTAAGCAATCATAATAAACCCCTTCCTATATCAAGATGAGTATTTTTTTTTTCAATTATTGTGACTGTAATCCAGAGTTGTGCTAAGATCCTTTAGAACTTGTGCTAAAAGACTTTGGATTTGTGCTAAAAGACTTTTGTGCTAAATAACTGTATACCGCATGAACATGCTGCCCTACAATAGTAACCTTTTATTCCTTACTTGAGTGAACACATGCATTGCCATAATGCTTTGGTGTGTGAAGTTGTTTTTAGAGACAGACTGGGCCCATGTCTTCTCTGTCCTTGTTCAAGTGTTATGTGTTGTTTTACCACTGTGTGTGGATCTCAGGAGATTCTGAGTGAGGAAATGTACCAGAAGTAAAAAAAGAATCAAAACTCTGAAAAAAAGAAAAGTTCATTTTCTCAAAATGTTTAGAAGAATTGATTCACTAAAATTAGTCAAACTGCCCACTTATTATTTAGCTTCAGATTTTATTTGATAGCTTCAGTTTGGAAAATTGTATCAACAACAGCAACAGCAGTAGTAGTAGTAGAAGTAGCATACATAATTAACCAGATCAAATGCACATACTGCATAATAAGTACAAATTAAAAATATATTGCATTTCTTTGTTGTGTAGGTCAAATTCTAACATTCATGGAAGTTATATTAACATCCAGGATCACAGAAAAAAAAGTTCACATTTACCTTACATGTAGCAACTTACTTGTATAAAATTAACATCAACATCCTGATAAGCACACCAAGTACATCCATGTACAGTATCTCCTAATTTTTATTCTGTGGTAACCTGAATCAAGATTCCTGTTTGAATTGCATTGCATGTGCATTAATGGTTTACACATACGCGAAAACCTCACGTTACAGAAGTTGAACACCACATGTATAACATATGATATACTGCAGTACAAGTGTGTGTGTGTAATATGAAATATACACTATTGTGCAAAAGTCTTTGGTACCCTATTTTTTTCATACAAACTTTGTGATAGATTTCTATTGTATGACTTCTACATTATTTAATCAATACAAAAACATTTTAGAGTTCTACACATTCATTTTCCAGCACAAAATTAAATGTTACACAAAAAGAAAGTTTGTATCTAAGCAGCATATTACATAAGAGATCACTTTTCAGATTAAAACAGAAAACTTCATGAAGGCTACTGGGTTTTGATGCAAAATGAAGAAGCGAGTGTGACAGTCTGTAGAAATGGCCCGGATGTGGGTGGAGCACAGAAGTACGGCAGGCTGTTATTTGCTTGTGAGTTTTCTTTATTTTGCTTTTCAGCACCACTCTGTCCATTGGGGACACACTCATACACACTCAGACTACTATCGTGTTCTGGTCCCCGATCTCCCCATCTCTATTACTCTGACTCCTTTTATAGGGTGCCGTCACTGTAAGAGACACACAAACATGTTAATTGACAACAGGTGTAGCAATATGACCACTCACCTTCCCCGACTCCACCCTACATTCACAGACTGACGCTCGGCCACACCCCTGCTGCCACATACCCCTACCACCTGACTCAGGCTGGGGAGCCATCCGGCCTGCAGCAGACTCCCCCCCCCATGGGACAGGAAGTCCGCCACCACCATCTGCACCCTCGGTCTGTGGACCACCTCGAATTTGAGTGGCTGGAGGGCAAGATACCAACGGGTGATCCACGCATTGGCATCCTTCATATGGTGGAGCCACTGGAGGGGCATGTAGTCTGAACAGAGGGTGAAAGGACATCCCAATAGGTAGTACCGGAGGGCAAGGACCACCCACTTGATGGCTAGGCACTCTTTCTCTATCATGCTGTACCTATCTTCCCGCATTGACAGCTTCTGGCTAATGTACAGCACAGGACATTCCTCCCCCTCCACCTTCTGGGACAGAATGGCCCCCAGCCCTCTGTCCAATGCATCCGTCTGTAAAATAAAGGGGAGAGAAAAGTCAGGGGAGTGTAACAGTGGCCCCCACACAGTGCAGCCTTTACCCCAGAGAAAGCCTGTTGGCATTGCTCTGTCCACTGGACCGTATCTGGTGCTCCCTTTTTAGTGAGATCAGTCAGTGGGCTGGTGACATCCAAATAATTAGGTATGAACCTACAATAGTAGCCAGCCAGCCACAGAAACTGTCTCACCCTCTTTTTGGTCTTGGGCCTTGGGCAGGCCGCAATTGCTGCAGTCTTATTAATTTGGGGATGCACCTGCCCATGGCCCAAGTGGAAACCCAGATACCATACTTCCACCCGCCCAATTTCACACTTCTTTGGGTTAGCTGTGAGACACGCATGCCTCAGTCACTTTAGGACGGCCCGAAGGTGTTTGAGGTGCCGCGGCCAGTCATTACTATAGATGATAATATCACTGAGATACACAGCTGTGTAGGTGGTGTGGGGGCAAAGAATCCTGTCCATGAGCCGCTGGAGCCCCAAATAACCCAAAAGGAAGTGTGATGAATTGGTCTAAGCCAAACATGTGGAAAAGGACGTTTTCTCTCGGGATAGAGGAGTCAAGGGGATCTGCCAATATCCCTTCGTTAAATCCAGTTTCGAATAAAAACGAGCAGTGCCTAATCAATCGAACAGCTCGTCAATGTGAGGCATTGGGTAAGCATCAAATTTAGACACCGTGTTGACTTTTCTATAGTCCACACAGAACCGGACCGACCCATCAGTCTTGGGGACCAGGACCACTGGGCTGCTCCAGTCACTGTGGGACTCCTCAATTATGCCCATTTCGAGCATGGCCTTGAATTCATCCTGGACCACCTTTGTCTTGTGTTCGGGCAGGCGGTAAGGGCGGCTGCGCACTACCACCCCCGGGGGCATCTCAATGTGGTGTTCTATGAGGTGGGTGCGGCCAGGCAGGAGCAAAAACACGTCAGAAAATTCCTTCTGCAACTGGGCTACCTCCGTAAGTTGGGACTGACAGGAGTGGTCTCCACAAGGGACCGGAGTGGTTGGCGATGTCAGTTTTCTTTTTTGAACCTCCGGCCCCAGCTCTGCCTTCTCTGGTATCACTGACACCAATGCCATGGGGACCTCCTCATTCCAATGTTTTAACAGATTGAGGTGGTAAATTTGCAATGCCCCACCCCGTCCATTCGCCTCACCTCATAGTCGACTTCCCCGACATGCCATGTGACCTCGAAGGGCCCTTGCCACTTGGCGATCAATTTGGAGCTCAACGTGGGCAATAATACAAGCACTTTGTCTCCTGGTGTGAACCCTCTAAAGCTTGTGTCCCTGTCATACAGTCAGATTTGATGTTCTTGCGCCTGCCACAAATTCTCCTGGGTTACATGTGTGAGTGTGTGGAGTTTGGCATGCAGGTTGAGAACATATTGAATTTCGTTCTTACTAGATGAAGGTCCCTCCTCCCAATTTTCATGTAGCATGTCCAAAATGCCATGCGGATTACACTCATATAATAATTCAAATGGTGAAAAACCTGTGAAGGCTTGCGGGACCTCTCGTACTGCAAATAACAGGGGCTCAAGCCACTTATCTCAATTAAGTGCATCTTCGCTTACGAATTTCCGAATTATGTTTTTGAGAGTTCAATTAAAACATTCCACAAAGCCATCAGTTTGTGGATGATAGACACTGGTGTGGATAGGCTTAATCCCCAGTAACCCATACAGTTCACACAGTGTGCATGACATAAATGTAGTGCCTTGGTCTGTCAGGATTTCTTTCCGAATCCCGACCCGGGAGAAAAAGCGGAAGAGCACTTCCTCAATACTGTGTGCTGAGATATTGCGGAGAGGCACTGCTTCCGGATATCGTGTTGCATAGTCCACCAGAACTAAAATAAAGTGATATCCCCGTGCTGACCGATCTAATAGCCCAACAAGATCCATCCCAATTCTTTCAAAAGGGGTCTCGATTAAAGGGAGAGGGCACAAAGGCGCTTTTGGAGTGGCCGCAGGATTTACTAATTGGCATTCATGGCATGCCGCACACCACTGACAGACATTCCCGTGAATCCCTGGCCAATAGAACCAGGCCATTATTCGGGCTAGTGTTTTTTCCTGCCATAAGTGTCTGGCCATGGGATTAAAGTGAGCTGCATGGAATATGAGTTCCCCATGGCTCTTTGGGATTAATAACTGTGTTATCCTTTTACCAGTTTGAGTGTCCTGCATCACTTGGTATAACCTATCCTTAATAATAGAAAAGTAGGGGAAGGCTGGCATCGCATTTGGCTGGAGAATTTTACCATCGATCACTCTCACTTGTCAAATGCATGCCGCAGAGTCCCGTCTCGCAACTGCTCTAATGGGAAATCCCCAAGGGAATCCCTGAGGGAGGGAGGAGAGATGGGGTGCTCTTCACTCTGCATATTGCCCTGATGCGGTGCTGACATAGACGACTCTGTGACAGCTTCCCCAGCCAATGCTAGTCTGGGGTCTTCCCCAGACGGATTACTGCAGGATCCACTCCTTATTATGTGTATCATTAACTCCTTAAATCCTGGCCAATCAGTCCCCAAAATCAGTGAGTGTGTGAGACAAGGGTTAACCACTGCCTTTACACTATGCTTTTCTCCCCAAAATAGAATGTGGACGGACACTAAAGGGTAGGTGTGAACATCCCTGTGCACACACAACACCTTCACCACTCATGCTCTCCCCAGTGCTTCACCTTGCACCAGGCTTTGGTGGATTGAGGTCTGGTTACAGCCGGAATCCACCAAAGCCTGGTACAGTATGTATCCCCTTGGACACTTACCGGTATACTATACGATCTGGCCCAATTGAGGGTGGTTTCTGGCACGTCGGGGACCCAGACTACCACACCCACCTCCATCATGGTGCACTGATTTTGGAGATGTCCCGGCTCCCCGCAGTGCCAACACACCAGCCCAGGCTCTCCCTCTGCACCGGTGTTACAGACATCACTCACCTGGGAGGGAGAAGACACAGACAAGGAAGGGAGAAATGGGAGGACACCATGGGTGTGCCAGGCCAGCTGAGGAGGAGCCGGCCCCTGCCTCCACGGTGGGGGAATGGGGCAAGGACAGGAAGCAGAGGGAAAGGTAGAGAGATAGAGAAAAGAGGAGAAGGAGAAGCACATCTTCCTGCTGTCAGAACTGCTGCCATGTGGTCCTCTGCCAGCTCGATAGCTTGATCGAGTGACACCGGGCGATGACACTGGACCCACTCTGCCATTCCTTCCGGAAGTCGCGTGATGAACTGTTCCAGTGTCACCAGGTCAATAATTCCCTCAGTGTCGTGGTCATCTGCCCTCAGCCACCGCTGGCAGGCATCCCGGAGTCGTTGCCCAAACACCAACGGTCGGCCGACCTCCTCCAAGCGCAGCGAGCGGAAGTGCTGCTGCTGTTGCTCTGGGGAGCGGCCGACATGCTGGAGGATGGCTCTTTGGAGGTCTGGATACACAAGCCGGCTGTCGGTGGGGAGCTGCAGCGTGGCAAGCTGCACCTCGCCTGTCAGCAGGGGGAGGAGGCGCACTGCGCATTGTTCAACTGGCCAACCCCACACTTCCGCTGCTTGCTCAAAGAGCACAAGGAAGGCTTCGAGATCGTCGTGCGGACCCATCTTTGTTAGGGTGAGGTGGGAAGGGTCTGCTCAGGTGGTGGTCGTGGACCCTGCTGACGCGAGCAGGTGCCAGAACACCTGGCGGTCTTCTTGTTGGGCCAGCATCAAGGCTTCGAACCATTGCTCCTGCTCCTTCCAGAGGGCGATCAGCGCTTGATGCTGGTTCTGATGTGTTGTGGTGAGGGCATGGATAAGATCTTTAAACGGCGAGGACTCCATAGGGCTGCTCCCTTCTGCACTCCTGGCTTTCGGCACCACTGTAGAAATGGCCCGGATGTGGGTGGAGCACAGAAGTATGGCAGGCTGTTATTTGCTTATGAGTTTTCTTTATTTTGCTTTTCAGCACCACTCTGTCTGTTGGGGACACACTCATACACATGCAGACTACTATCGTGTTCTGGTCCCCGATCTCCCCTCCTCTATTCCTCTCACTCCTTTTATAGGGTGCCGTCACTGTAAGAGACACACAAACACACATTAATTGACAACATGTGTAGTGATACGAACACTCACCTTCCCCGACTCTGCCCTCCATTCACAGACTGATGCTCGGCCATGCCCCCGCTGCCACGCAGTCAAAGTGTCCAGAAGAACTATAGCTGGTTCTACAAGATGCTCAGTAAAACCTACAGCTCATTTCCTTATAAAACTGCATTCATTGTACCTGAAACTATTTTTTTAAGCAAAGGGTCATCTCACACCAAATATTGACTTTGTTTCATTTATTATGGCTTACTTTTAAAAGATTATATCAAGTATTTGTTTTTATTGTTGAAACATTTCATTTAATTAATTTTAAGCCATTTGGGGTCTCCAGCATTTCGTTACGTGTGCCTAAGACTTTTGCACAGTACTGTGTATTGCACGGTTAACATTTTTCATATAATTGTTCCCGGGTGGCAAGGTGGTGTAGTGGTTAGCCTCACAGCAAGAAGGTTCTGGGTTCGAGCCCAGCTGCCAACAGGGGCCTTTCTGTGTGAAGTTTGCATGTTCTCCCCGTGTCTGCATGGGTTTCCTCCAGGTGCTCTGGTTTCCCCCACTGTCCAAAGACATGCAAGTTAGGCTAATTGGTGCCTCTAAATTGACCGTAGGTGTGAACATGAGTATGAATGGTTGTTTGTCTCTATGTGTCAGCCCTGCGATGACCTGGTGACTTGTCCAGGGTGTACCCTGCCTCTCACCCATAGTCAGCTGGGATAGGCTCCTGCCTGCGACCTTGTTCAGGATAAGCGGCTACAGATAATGCCCTTATGTTTGGCCTTTTGACCTTCTCGCAGAAGTGATGTAGGCAGTAATGAAATCTGAACACAGTTGGTCAGCTGGACACCTTGGAGACACTTGGTAAACACAGGTATAGACAGTGATGTGCTTTGGCTGTCTACTTGAAATCTGATCACCCAAGAAGCATTTGAAAACCAAGTGTATCCAGGGCCTCTCTCTCACTCTGTGTGCACGTGTATGTGCTTTTGTGGAGCTCTGTGATTTTCTTTCCCTCTCTAGAGGAAAATTAGAGCTGTGACCCCAAGCTTGGAGCCTGTAATGAGCTTGTTAGCAACACAAGCTGGAACAGCACCAGCTCCTTAATCACAATACACACCTGCATTGAGGAACATGAACCAGACTATTAAAGAGAAGTTAGAAGTTAATAGGGACACTTGCTATACACATACCTCGGTAAAGCCACACTCTCTTGGTCAGATATTTCAGCAATTTAAAGGTACAGGAATAATATATTGTGATTATCTTTGCTGTAATGATCACTTGGTCTTAGAACATGACTATTATCTAAATCCCTTGCTATGTTCATCCCTAAACACACAAACGTATCTTACATTTGTTCCTCAGAATATCATACATCACTTAATTGCAGGAATTTTCATATATCAAATCTTTTACCTTAAGTTCCTCAATTTCAACAAAAGGAGAAATTGAACTTCAATGGATTTTCAACCTTGAGAAATGTTGAACAGTGCATGGAAGAGAGAAAATGCCCAGAGGGAGCTGCAAGAAAAATCGTGTCAGGCATTTAGTTATTCATCCATATCTATTTTCAACCACAAAATCGGAGCCGTTTTCCAGATGACATGAGTATCATATTTCTGCGAGGGATATTTTATCAACCTTTAGCTGCTCCTGCACAAATATGCACACAGTGTTGGGGATATGAATAATTAATCTTCTCTCAGGGCAATTTATTACAGGGGTTTAGCCTAAATATTAGACTAGCATATTTTTGAAAGTCCCACAACATTTTATTACCTTTCAAATATTTTATTACTCAGAAAACGGGAAGATTACCACAGTGCTTTTAAATTCTTGATTCTGATTGGTTAGAAGGTGTGATTAATTTTCTGTTGCAGCAATTCAAGCAGCAGTCTTTGTATTAATGTGTTCATTCTTATAGGAATGTTTTGTTTCTATAGTAACAACTGTGATGATGGGCCTTCGAGCAACACACACAAGCAGCCACACGCTCCTTATGTTACAGCCTCTGGGGTGCTAAAAGGACAGTGCCACTTTAACACCACTGTTTGGGACTATAAGAAAGCACATGGCCATGGTACAGAGCATGGAAACCAGACACAGCTGCTTCATTTTAAGCAGCACGAGTATTCACCCTTTATCACAAACACAGGAGAGTATAAAAGGGCACTGTAAGCAGAAAAATGGGGCAGCCATGACCTGAAGGCTAGAGAAGCAGCCTTGGGCCTAAAGGGTTGCCGGTTCAATTCCAAGGACTGGCAGGAAAAATTTGAAGGGAATTGAGTGAACGAACAGCACTTTCCCCTCACTCTGTATGATGGCTAAAGTGCCCTGACGCAAGGCACCTAACCCTCAACTGGTCCCTGGGTGCTGTAGCATAGTTGCCCACTGCTATACTGTATGTATGTGCTCATTGCTCACTTGTGTGTGCATGTGTATGTTCACTGCATCAGATCAGATGACAAATACAGGCATCTTCTTCTTCTAAAAGGCAGTTGCATTTTGTCAGTGTTGGAAACTGTACTAACTGTATCTGTCATTTTTTTTTCAATGACAATAACAATGATGACCTCTCATGTTGCTGTTGCTGGCCAAGACCATCTGCTCCCTCTCCCCCAGGAAAAGCCTTGTGCCTCATGGTGGTGATTCCCGCTGCCAGTCTACATCAAGCCGTCTGGCCCACAGTGGCCACAGCCACATTTAAAGCCTTTTGGATCGACAACTGCACCAGAAGTTCACTTTTCAACCTCAATTCTGCACTCTCCACTCTTTCTCTTCCCCTTTCCCAAGAAATACATAATGCCTATGATGGGTCATTCTTTCGTAAAAAATAAATAAATAAATAAATAAAACCCTTGGCAAATGCTATGGTGTAAGAAGAATAAAACGCTTCTAAACATGCTGCCATTGTTTGGAACAGTAACTCTGCTTCATTTCAGGTCACACCACACAGTTGTTGCTTATTTTCCTAGAACAGCACACTGCCAAGAACTGTACTTAGTGTAACTAATCCTTACTTACAACACCTATTTTTGTTATTCCGTGCTTTTGAGAACAGTTCATCCCTGAGAGTTGTAAAGATAAGAGCATAAAATACAGCCTGCTACAAGTGCAGAAGTTCATACAGGTAGAAGAAGGTTGTCGAAGGTTTCATGGTGGAGGAGAGTATGAATGCAGGATAAAATTATATTTTCAGAGTTTCGAGATGATCACTGTATTTTCTATTTTTACTTCCCCCTTCCTGTTCCTAGATGTCTAGAAAACCATCAGTGTTTTTCTGACCATCAAACTCTTACACTTGCAAATTGGGAACAATTCATTTGACTTACTTTGTATGAAAGATGACAAATTATTTGTCATGTTTATGTGAAGTTTGAGTGCATTTCCTGCAAATGACTCTGCACAAAATGCAACTACACCTTGGTGATTTTGAATTTGCTAGTTTAGTGATACATCACTGACACTGGGAGGAAAAACTCAATTTAGTATTTGCTCTAGTCATATTTGGTGTCTGTGGTTTAGTGTTGGGTCTTGGCCTGAAGTTGGCAGCTCTGCGCAGTTTTCACACTCTCACCTAGTCAGAAATCTAATGGAGTTAGAAGTCATTTGACAGGTAGGCCTTTCTGCTAGTAGCCCTTTACCCTGCTTTTTTTCTTTGGCTGGAACATTCAAACGGGCTTCCTTAAAGGTGTTAGCTGAATGTGAAATGTGTTGTACTATAATGAAGTCTGAGCAGTCCACTGATTCTCCAGAGGTTTTTAATTTATAAGAATACTACCTGAATGAAAGTATATGAAGGGAGACCCATTTTAGCAGCAGTGCAGGAAAGAGAGGAGTATCTGGGATCAGACTTAATCCCTTTTGTGTCACAAATTTCCTGCTTCAAAAAAGAAAAGAAAAGAAAAAAATCCATTAATTTTGTCCATGAAGAAAATTAAGGAAATATGAAATCTGATAAATGATAGCTTTAAAACTGCCGTCTAATACCATAAGTAGGAAAACACAAATTCTCTTTTTCTCTGCTTTTATTTTCATTATTTCTGTCTCTTATTTTTGTTGTCATTGTGCAGAATTGGCTGTAACAGTTCACTCTTGTATCTATCAGTGGCAAACAGAGTGTGTGATTTCACCGGGAGGTTCAAATTCACTGTCATGAAATGGACAGTGTTGATAAGTGTGTGCCAACACTGTTAACCTTTTCTCAGCGTTTTTAATGAGGGTCCAGGATAATTAGTAGTATCAAAGGTGGTTGAGTATTTTGGAGGTAGAGCCAAAAGGATGGCTCTTTTAGCTGTCTTCCCTCAAACTCTGTCTTAATCCACTGTGATTTCCATAACCATGAAAACAAGGAATGTTATCTTCACCCTCCATTTGTCTGCAGAGTGACAAGAGGACTAGAGCTGGAGTAATTGCAATTCCCCTCAGTGTCATAGAAGAGAGACATGGTATGATAATGCAGGAGTCAAAATTACAGTGGGAGAGGGGGAAGAGTGCATCGAATGATTTGAACAGAGCACAACAAATTTCACAATGTGGCTGAATAATCTCTTGCATGATGGAGTTTAGAAAAAGTTCCTGAAAGAAAAATGAAAGCTATTGAGTCTTGTGGTCCTCATTGTTTCCCACCAAGAGGTTAAACCTACTGATACGGTGACAAACCTGTATTTTGTGTACTAATGAGAACTGTAAAGATTGAATAGTGACCATATTATATTCTGGAAGAATGGGTGCTCTCACCAAATTTTAATTTTAATTCCAATTAATATGATGGATTTCCCAGTACTAGCCAAAGTTTGCACAGAAATATTGTTTTCACTGATATGAGGTAAAAGGAGGGGACTACGATGATGACTAATGAAATAATATTGGCTGGTGTTGAGTGGTATATCAGATATATTCCATTCAGCTAGCATGATACTGAATGAGTCAAAGATTAGTTCAATATCATGCTAGCTGAATGGAATATGTGTGATATACCATGAAAAAAGCCATTATTATTATCTCATCTCATCTCATCTCATTATCTCTAGCCGCTTTATCCTGTTCTACAGGGTTGCAGGCAAGCTGGAGCCTA
>JAPEKL010000026.1:66448794-66459994 GCA_028877455.1 Bagre pinnimaculatus | reverse complement strand
ATCTTTCTCTTTCAAAATTCTCTCAAAATCTTCTGTATTTAATGAAGCAAACCTGGTGGCCATGTTTGTTTACAAATGATCACAGTCGCTCGCTAGCGTGGAAGTTTTACATGTCCACCGTGTGATGTCATGTTGTCTTGACAACTATACAGTATTGTAAACCATATTCAATGCTCATTCTCCAATGGGTAGAGTGATGTAGCACATGTAAGATAAGTGATATGCTAACAATATTGCATGCTATCCATATAAACCAATAACATTTCTTATTTTCAACATTTGATATGTTGTCTTTATGCTATTTTCAATTAAATATAGGGTTTCCACTATTTGCAAATCATCGCATTCTGTTTTTATTTTCGTTTTACACAGTGTCCCAACTTTTGTGGAATTGGGGTTGTACATTTGAACATCATAAAGAATATTATATATGGAGTGTGTTTTTAGCAATATAAGATGCTATAAAAACACTTTCTCTCTGCATCAATCTATGTAACAACCTGAGGCTTGTTGTCTCAGCACCTTTATGAAGCTAGTAACTTCACTATGTGGAAAGTATCCAAATGATTGGCTTGTCTAAGAAATGTAATGGCTGTTTGAGTAGTAACTTCTGGATAATATATGGAGTTTTTGGTATTGTTGTGTGTTTATATTTTCCTTGTTCTTTATCCTGAAGTGCGCACAGAGAATATATAGTGATTTTCCTTCCAGAGCCTCTTTTGCTTTTGTGTCACTTTTCTCAATGCTGTATGCAATTTATGTATTAAAATTCATTCGTGCACATGTGATATTTCTCACTGGTGTTACATAACAGCAGGAAATTGAGAAACTGGGTTTATATTAGGGTTTATATCTGTATATTATTTACAGATCGGATATATTAGGTCACAAATAAACAGTCAGTTCTTGATGGTGATGTGCTGGAAACAGGAAAAATGGACACGTGTAAGGATCTGAGTGACTTTGACAAGCACCAAATTGTGATGGTTAGCTGACTGAGTTAGAGCATCTCCAAAATGGCAGGTGTTGTGGGGTGTTCTCATTTAGTATCTACCAAAAGTGGTCCAAGGAATGACAACCAGTGAAATGGCAATAGGGTCATGGATGCCCAAGGGTCATTAATGTGCATTGGGAGAGATCCCACAGAAGAGCTACTGAAGCACAAATTGCTGAATAAGTTAGTACTGGCTATGATAGAAAGCTGTCAGAACACAGTGCATTATAGCTTGTTGTGTATTGGGCTGTGTAGTTACAGACAGCCCAGAGTGCCCATGCTGCCCCCTGTCCACTGCCAAAAAACACCGGAAATGGGCATGTGAGCATCAGAACTGGACCATGGAGCAATGGAAGAAAGTGGTCTGGTCTAATCAATCATGTTTTCTTTTACATCATGTGGATGGCTCTGTGTGTGTGTGTGTGTGTGTGTGTGTGTGTGTGTGTGTGTGGGGCTTACCTGGGGAAGAGATAGCACCATGATGCATGGTGGGAAGAAGGCAAGCCAGCAGAGGCAATTTCTGGGCAATGTTCTGTTTAGAAACCTTCAGTCCTGACATTCATGTAAATGGTACTTTGACACAAACCAAAATCCTAAACTGGACTTGTTCCCTAATGTCAGTGGACTCTTTCAGCAGGATAATATGCCCTGCCACACTGCAAAAATTGTTCAGGAATGGTTTGAGAAACATGACAGTTCAAGTTGTTTACTTGGCCTTTAAATACCCCAGATGTAAATTTAATTGAGCATCTGTGGGATGTGCTGGACAACAAATTCTTTCCATAGAGGCTCCATCTCACAATTTACAAGACTTAGAGGATTGGTTGCTAAGGTCTTGGTGCCAGATACCCTTCAGAGGTCTTGTGGAGTCCATGCCTCAATGAGTAAGAGTCGTTTTAAGAAGAAGAACAACAACAACTTTATTCATCACACACTTGTGAAATTCCTCTCTGCATCTAACCCATCTGAAGCAATAAACACACACATGCACACACAGGTGAGCAATGAGCACACACACATACCCAGAGCAGTGGGCAGCCATGCTAACAGCACCCAGGGAGCAGTTGGGAGTTAGGTGCCTCACTTAAGGGCACCTCAGCCCAAGGCCATCCCATATTAACCTAACCTCATGTCTTTGGACTGTGGGGGAAACTGGAGCACTCGGAGGAAACCCACGTAGACACGGGGAGAACATGCAAACTCCACACAGAAAGGCCCCTGCTGGACGTGGGGCTCGAACCCAGAACCTTCTTGCTGTGAGGCGACCGTACTAACCACTTACACCACCGTGCCGCCCACTGGTGGCACAAGGGGGACATACACAATATTTGCCAGATTGTTTTAATGTTATGGCTGACCAGTGTATTTTGCGTGTAATGACCTTTGGAAAATTATCTCTGTATTTGCTTACCTTTAACGGAGCTTTCAGATATTAAGTATATCATTGAGTCATATTCCAGTGACTGAGGTAAAGCAGGTTGAATATCTGTGGAACAAACAATCTATAAACAAATGCAGCTCAGAATAAAATGGAAAAAAGGAAATATACATCATTAAAGCAAATAAGAAAAATAAGAGCTTTGCTCAGAAACTGTCTTGATGTTCTGGTAGAAAATGCAGGTGCATTGAAGGATCCAATAATTTGCTGAGTTAAATCCATCCATTATCCGTAACTGCTTATCCTGTGCAGGGTTTGCGGACAAGCTGGAGCCTATCCCAGCTGACTCTGGGCAAGAGGCGGTGTACACCCTGGACAAGTCACCAAATCATCACAGGGCTGACACATAGAGACAAACAACAATTCACATTCACACCTACAGTCAATTTAGAGCCACCAATTAACCTAACCTGCATGTGTTTGGACTGTAGAGAAAACCAGAGCACCTGGAGAAAACTCACACAGACACGGGGAGAACATGCAAACTTCACACAGAAAGGCCCCTGTTGGCCGCTGGGCTCAAACCCAAAACCTTCTTGCTGTGAGGTGACAGTGCTAACCACTACACCACCATGCTGACCCTGTGGAAAATCATTTTACATATCAAAACAAGAATAGTCTGAGTGTTTTATTCTATTATTTGTGTGATTGCTCTGTACTCTTGTTGGAATTGTGTTGTGTTTAAGCCATTGTGGAGTAATTTTAACACATTCTATCATGATGATCACAAGATGTGACCATAAGGTTGAAAAGTTTTTAAATGATTCTTGTATGGAGAAGAAGTCATAATGCCGGAGAAACATTTGGAGGATCTCAGAGATTTATCTGAATCTTTAGCACTGATGTAATGATGTTCATCCTTCTGAGTCAAAGATAACCATGACTTCAATTTCGTGGGTGGCGGTTGTGGGTCCAGAGGTGACTGATGAGGCCAATACGGGCTTTGAATGTATGCCCACATGCTGATGTTCCATGTGCCAAGGTTGAATACTTTCACCATGTTTGAATTTGAAGTCATGACTTGCATGTGACTTGGATTAGAGTGAGGGAGAGTTGTGCAGCTGTCAGCCTCACTCTCTCATCCTGACCTAACTAGGTCCAGGGACAAGACAGAATTAAGATGGCTGGAGCTAGGTTGGGATGCAGTGTTCTACATGTTGCACTGTGCCCTGATCACGCTCCATAAATGCTTTGCTGGGTCCATCTTCCTGCCTGTTGAACCACCAGGTGGTGGTCTCCTCTGCGTAGTCTGCCGAGTCCAGTCTTCAATCATAACCCTGACCAGGGGGAGAGAGGGGTTGCTAGTGCTTCCTCAAGGCACCAGCTCAGACTAGTGGAGGGAAGGAGACTCACTACTCCAATGTATGGCGGTCATAGCGGTCATCTCTAGTGCTACATCAGACATGTCTATCACCTTCAATGATTTTTGATAGTAATATAGTGCTGAACTCTGCCATCAGCAACCCCCACCCCTGTAATGTACGTCCATGCTCATAACCCCTAAAGTACAGGAGAATGAGAGAGTTAAATGGAATTGCAAATGATGTCTTACACTGCTTTTAAATTCACACTTTGCTATAATTAAATTATAACATAAACACATATGAAAACACAAGTTCTCATTTCCTCAGTGAACACATAAAATGTCAGGCTGAAAGCTCAATTACAGCAGTGAATCAATGATCCCTGAAATGTTCTTGACAGTAATTAGAATGTGCTTTTAATTGTCAACACTCTTTTACCTTAATTGGAGACTTGTTTGCAGAGTAGATATAAAATTGTTTTGAACATAATGGGAAGTGTCAGACATAATGTAGAGTATAAGTGCAGTATTTAACACAGTCAGGAGTTTCTGTTTCACTGATCTGTGAAAGTGGAGCTCTCAGTATCAATTTCAGAAAGTAGTAAGAACTAGCAAAGTATGTTTTTACCATCCTGTTTGACAGTGCTTTTGGGCTTCTTTCTGGTTCTCTAATGTGCTTTCCCCCCTATTTTATTTTTCCTATTCTTTATAAATTACTGCATCAGTGGAGAGTGGAAAATTGTTACATCTCAGCTGAATGTGAGGTGTTACATCAACTCCACCGCTAAAAGTGATCACTCATTTTATTAGGAACCAACATGGAGGTATTATCTCAGTTACCACTATTTGATTTGGATCCACCAACATAAAGTATAAATGACTCAGTGCCATACTCATGGTAGAACTGACCTGCAGACATCTGGAAAGAAAGAGTAGGTGTGAGGAAAGCGAGTCAGTGCTTAGTGTGTATGTGGGTGTGTGAAGGTGTAGGTGTAGTTACTTGTGTTAGGCCGTGTCTCAATCTCAGTCATGATTTGCCACTTACCTCCTTTCATTTCTAGCAGCTTTGGCCTGAGAATTGCACTCTGTCACACTTCATGCATTTTTCCAAGTTCATTTTAACCATTGCATGCACATTGCCTCTGAATTCTCCAGCGTGAACCAGGCATCTTACAGCATCACACAGAAAAAAAAAAAGGAAAAAAAAATCCATTACAGAAAGTGATTAGATTGAGATCTGGGTGCTAAATCAGAAATGTTATGGTTTACTTTTCTCCATTTTGTCCCATTAAATAGAAAAACAAGAAAAGGCTATCATAAATAAAAGACAAATATGTTTGTCTGAGCGATGAGAAGGCAAGCTCTTCTATCCTCTGTGTGTTGCCCTCCAGTTATTTATGGCATTTTCACAGCTCATATAGCCAATACTAATTACACTTGCCTGTTAATTTAAAGAAGGATCTTGGCTTGATGTGTCCTCTAAGTTAAGTTTGTTTGTACAGCGCTTTTAACAATAGACATTGTCCCAAATTGTCTCAAACCTTTGTTTGACCTGCCTGTTGGATGGGAAGCTTTGTGAGGTTTGTGGAAGAGTTCCATTAGTCCATGAAAATAACTAGGTTTTGTGACTGTCCTGGAAATTAATATGTATTATAGTTATATGTTATTATCTTAATATAATCATATGCAAAATTCATTCCTTCAGTTCAACAAATGTAGCTGTAACTACATTAGGGTTGTAAGGTTGTCTGAAGAATATATTTTAAGCTTAATAGCTAGGCTAGCTAGATTTTGTCATGGTGTCAGCCTCTATTCCCCCTTTTCCCATCTCTCTCTCTCTCTCACACAGCCAGTGTGGTAGCTCACATTCTCAACACCTTTGAATTGTGAATTCTAAGTTTGCTTTTTGCATTGTTTTGCATGTATTTACCCCATCTCTGTATTTACAGGAGAGCTGCATGCCACTGCTTTCCAGTTCCTCTTCCTTCCTGCTGTTCTCCTCCAGCCATGCTGATGCCCCTGTCTGCATCCCTGCTCTAATGTGTCCTGCCAGCCACCTGCACCCCTTTTGGCTCAGGGGTTAATTGCTTCCTGCATTCCCTACAACTACTATATAAACACACTTCAGCTCACTTTCCCTCCATATTTGTGTCCTGCATTTGGGTTCACTTGTTCATTGTAACAGAATGAACTGGCCACCATGAACCCAGAGGACATGGATCCCATCCACCAAGCCCTCGCCAGCCAAGGTGCCCTGATTGGATAGCATGAATAAATCTTCCAGGAGATTATGGAAAGTCTTTGTTCATTGTCCATCCACATCATGTAGATTGGGGCCCAAGTGAGCAAACTTTCCACACACTTCACCCAGCCAGTACCAGAAGTCCAGCCAACCTGTATCACCAGCTCCTCCAGCTCCCCTGGCACACCTGTTCAGAGAGCATCAAGTGCCAGTGCTCTGTGTCCTGGGAACCTGGAAAAGTGCCAGAACTTCCCTCTTCAGTGATTCCTGGTCTTTGAGTAACAGGTAGGGATGTATCGCTCACATAACTCCAAGATCACTTACATAATGGGTATCCTTAGATATAATGCACTAGACTGGGCTATGGCAGTATGGGAAATTCAAACTCATGTCTGCACCTCGTTCTTCAGCTTTTTTTGTGGAAATGAGGAAGGTCTTTGACCTGTGTAGGGCAAATACACCACCAAGTGCCTGCTCACCCTCCACCAGGGTCACACAGTGTTGTGGAGTATGCAGTGGAATCCAGAACCCTGGCCACTGATTCAAGCTGGAATAATGAAGCCCTTCAAGGGGTCTTCCTCAATGGGTTTGGCAGTCCATCATTTGGTAATGAGGGATGATACTGGAAGTCTGGACTCCCTAATTTTCCTGGGCCCAGGCTGGATAACCATCTTTTGGAGTGTCAAAGAGTGAGAATGAGTCCTTTCCTCTTGTTGACCACCTCTCACACCCTTCTCCATTACTACACCCAGAGTAACCTCTCACTCTGCCATACAAAGTACCTTGAGAAAAGAATCCATGCAATTAAAGCAGGCTCACTTTTTTTTTCCTACTGAATCCCTCCAGAGGTTAAGGGAAAGCAATTTTTTTTGTATTGCATGCAGTCGAGTCACCTCATCACCACCTGTCCCTTTCAGCCAAAAGGGGAGGCTCACCAGTAGCAGTGTGGACCCTGTTGAACTAAAATACCTTTCCAACCATCACCCAATACTGCTTGAAGCTGCAGGCCACCCTATGCATAAATTGTCTGTCCCTGTCCCTGTTAGTCCTCATGGGCTTTGCTGCTGGGGGAAATTTCTTGCATGAAGAGCTGGTCCTTCAAGCTTCTATCATTCACAAACCATTGGACAACCTCTTGGATACCAGTGCCCTAGACAGCAGCCTGCTGGCCTGAGTAACCCACTGTACTGAACTCCTATACCTCCTTCTCTCCAAGAACCACCTGGAGCTTATCCAATTCAGTCTCATCTCCACTCCACAGATGGCCCACATTGCCCATACAACTGTGCTATCAATCTTCTTCCTGGGCCCTTTTACCCACCAGTCAATTCTTCAAACTGTCCTGACCTGAGAGAGAAGTAATGAAGGCTTACATCACCAACTCCCTCATGGCCAGCATCATCCACCCCTCTTCCTCTCCTGTAGGTGCAGGGTTCTTCTTTCTAAAAATATTACCAGAAAGAACAAGCATTCTGTGCCTTGATCAACTTGGCCTTCGAACCCCTCCTTAGGGCTGCCATTTTCACCAAGCTCGACCTGCAAGATGCCTACCACTTGGCCAGGATAAAGGAGGGGGATGAGTGGAAGACCAGTTTCAACACCCCTGTGGGACACCTCTAAGATTAGTTTCCAGGAGTATACCCTTCATGTCCATGAAGTTCTCCAACTGCTATTGGAAAACAGGTTCTTTGTCAAGGCTGAAAAATATGAATTTCATGCTTGTTCAATCAGCATCCTGGGCTACATTTTTGAGAGTGGGCAGGTGAGGATGGACCCTAACAAGAGCCAAGCAGTGGCACAGTGGCTGAAAACCATGCCCTTCAAGACCTCCAGCAATTCCTAGGGTTTGCTAACTTCTATCGCTGCTTCATTCGGGGCTACAACTGAGTGACTGGCCCTCTCACTGACTCACCACCCCAGCAGCTCCCTCCTCCTAGACCCGAAAGCTGACTCAGTCTTCTCTGAACTTAAGAAATGCTTCACCTCTGCCCCATTTTGATCCAGCCAGACCCTTCCTTACAGTTTAATATGGATGTGGATGCCTCAGACTCTGGGGTTGGGGCAGCGGTCTCTCAGCACTCTGGTCCATACCAAAAACTCCACCCCTGCACCTTCTTCTCCCCTCTTCTCACCTAATGATCAAAGTGATACTCATTTTCCATCATAAATGGTCAGATTTATTGTTGTCTTTTTAGTTTTTTGATTACATATTTAATTAATTAAACATCATTAACCAATAAATAGCTATTGCTTTTAGAGAATGTATTGGTGCAGTGGAATTATTAAATTAATTTTAAAATTTACTGGTAACCAGACTTTAAAATGCTAAAACCTTACTTATGGTAATAGACAGGCAAAGAAATAACATTTTAGTTTCACCATGACAAGTGTTTTCCCCACAGATTTACTTCTGGCTTTGGTAATATTTATCAAAATTACACAACTAAATTTATTTTTCTCTAAACCTCATAAATAATAATTGCCCAGCATTTCTTTGGCTAACTAGAGATCATGATATAGTCACAGCCTCATCAGCATCTTCCTCTGAGGAAAATCCCAGCAGTAGATAAGTGATTCTATCCTCTCATCAGTGCAACTATTCAATTTCATATGGTACAATTATATCAACTACAGACACTGTGTTTTTACGCTCTCTCTTTCTTCCCCTCCCCCCACTCTGTCTGTCTCTCTGAGTTACATGTCAATCCTGAGATCGAGATGCTGACCTCTTCTGCTCTGGACCTCCCTGTTCTAATCCTGATGCCCTTTGTCTGGCTGGAGACTCATCAAATTGCTCCTGTGAAGGACGGCACCATATAGACAGTCGAAAGTCGGACTTGGAAGATGCTCTGGACACTTACAGTAATGCTTTTATGGCTGACTACAGTTGACTTGCTAACGTTAGGACTGCAGTTGTCATGAACAGTTTTGCACTCAAGTTTCCATCAATGAACAGTTTATAACATCAACAAAACAGACTTCATGTTAAAAATGTTATAATCATGCTATCTGTTATCACCCAAATGAGGATGGGTTCCCTTTTGAGTCTGGTTCCTCTTGAGGTTTATTTCTCATGTCGTCTGAGGGAGTTTTTCCTTGCCACCATCACTACAGGCTTGCTCATAGGGGATAGACTAGGGATAAAATTAGCTCATGTTTAAAGTCATTAAAATTCTGTAAAGCTGCTTTGTGACGATGTCTATTGTTAAAAGCACTATAAAAATAAACTTGACTTGACTTGACATGCTACCCCTTGTATGTTTACTTTTTTTTTTCTTCCCTGTGGGAAGCCATCGCCTAATGGTTAGAGAAGCAGCTTTAGGACCAAAAGGTTGACAGTCTAATTCCCTGGATTAGCAGGAATGGCTGAAGTCCCCTTCAGCAAGGCACCTAACCCCCAACTGCTCCCCAGGCTGCTCTGGGTATGTTGTACATTACTCTTGATAAGAGCATCTGCTAAATGCCGTCAATGTAATGTATTCATCTACTTCGTGTGTTTCTCGATTTTATTTCATGACAAATGTAACTTCTCAAATTGATGGACTTTAGCTAAGTATTTGAACTATGGCATATAACCATATTCAAGGAATCTCTGAAGATTCGATTTTAAAGTGGTACTGCAAACTTAAATGTGTTTTTGACCTGTAAATAAATGATATGCTGGTGTTAGCATTGACAAAATTACCATTTTTTATAAACACCATCAACTGATTAAAATATTCCTGAACCTTGTAAGGCTGATGATAACGTAGAGGCAACTGTTTGGTGCTTCTCTACTTAATATATTTAATTCTGAAAGTTTTATTGAAAAAAAAAAAGTTACTGCTCTCTAATCAGAGATGGGCCAGCTGCCTCCCCCAGCCCCTGCCCTTGAGTGGGAATGTATGAAACCGCACTTATTTTAAAATTTATGCTAATCAAGACTCACTGCCTTACACAATGAATCACTTCAACTCCTGCCTTACACATCCATGACCTCCCTCCTCACCTCACCCCCCCCTTCTCAGCCCATCCCTGCCTCTCTTCTCAGCCTCTTGCCTACTTTTTTAAATAATTTTTCAAAATTATGCAGTGGATGGAGTTCGGCGCTGGTGGTGAACTTGCATTTAATGATCAATTTCAAACTATGTAGTTGGTTTGTTAAGAAATTATGCAAAATCAGTGACTTTATTCATGACAAAATGAATTGGCAAACAAACAACCAAACCTCCGGATGTTTAATGTTTCCTTGTAGGCTAATGTTGCAAAAACACGTGTATAAGGTTGCTTGTAGCTGCTGCACTTGATGCTGTGTTACTTTTCTTTGTGTGACAGGTGATTAACTTGTAGTTGCGTACAAATAATATTTACAGACACTTTCATAATTAGCTTGTGGAACATCATGTTGTCAATGACAGTGCAAACATGCAGGCTGTGTGACTGACAACTCTTTGGCTCGGACCTGATGCTCCAGCTGCTTTGAATGAGGGACTCTGTTAATAGTACAGTTCAGTGCCATTCTATCATCTGCGAATAGCTGCATATTAGCAGAGAAGCAATGAAGCAGAAATGAGCCTCCAGCAGTTTTGCTCCATAAATATGTTACTGATCCACACCAGAGTTGATCTGTGTGTTTACACAGGTCTTTTATGACGAGTTTCCAGATCAATGTTATTAATTTTGATTATGTACCAATTTTTAAATCACATAAACTGGAAATTCAATTCCTGCTTGGACAGTTTTGTAATTTCTGCCTGAAAATCTGGCACTGCAATTAACATGGAACAACAAAGAACAAGGGAACAACATTGCAAATGTAATGAAGTGGTATAATAACTGTATATTCTTTACCTTTACCGGATCCAGGAACATTGTCCTGGATCTTTACTGGATCCAGGAACATCTGTTGAAAATCTGGGCAATTTGATAGATAATAATTCTTTTTAAATGTTCCTTACAGCAGTGGAATAAAAAATAAATTGTTGATATTGTTAGGAAATGTATGAACAAAAAAATCTACCAACTGTGATGACATTGACATGATGATATTGAAAAATTATACTGATGGAATATCCAAGCCATTCACATACACTATATTGCCAAAAGTACTTGCTCACCTGCTTTGAGCTTAAGTGACATCCTATTCCTAATCCATAGGATTCAATACGACGTCGGTCCACCCTTTGCAGCTAGAACAGCTTCAACTCTTCTGGGAAGGCTGTCCACAAGGTTTAGGAGTGTGTT
>JAPEKL010000026.1:65491034-65504037 GCA_028877455.1 Bagre pinnimaculatus | reverse complement strand
GGTTTCCCCCACAGTCCAAAGACATGCAGGTTAGGTTAACTGGTGACTCTAAAGTGAGTGTGAATGGTTGTCTGTGTTATGTATCCCGCCTTTCGCCCGTAGTCAGCTGGGATAGGCTCCAGCTTGCATGCAGAACAGGATAAAGCGGCTAGAGATGAGATTTATTTATTTTTCAATGTGAAAAGTTATATTTAGATGTTTTGGAGCTGAATGAGTTACAGCTCAGTGACTTCTCAATTGTAACACTAGGAGGCATCAAATTCGGCGGACTTGTTGTGTGTACATCTCCTAACTCGGGAGTTAGCGTGCGGAAATTTCCCCTCCAATCATCTTTTCTTCCCGTACCACGTGACTGCACACAGCGTAAATCAGCGCCGGTTTTCGTAAACGCACCATTCACGTTGCATCAGCATCCAAAGAATCTCAGTCCCAATTCAGACACAATTATCTCCATCATAAATGCCTCGAAAGCGATTTAATGTTTTGTCGAACACGTGTCTGCATTGCATTTGAAAAAAATGGAGCAATTGCTACCGTACATGGATAGAATTTCTCAAATTCACCTTGAAACAATCCTTCTCCATTTTTCATAATATGTTCTTGATCCACCAGCTGAACAAAAGTTCGCCTTAGTAATGGCGTCTGACTTTTGCAGCCCGTCCAGGATGGCACTGTTTGAATTTGAATACAACTGCATCCCATTTGGCGTGGACGACGCGCCGTTACCATCAACATCATCAAAGGCTTTACCCAGGTCAAACTAATCAATCTTAGGTTGACTGCATTAAGCATGTGGGCTGAGATGATTTTATGAGATTGTCATGACATGATCAAAATGTCCTGCAGCGTCAGGTGAGGAAAGATTTACAAGCTGGGAAAGTATTATTTGAGGAACGTTACCTGATGAACCAGTTGTAGCTTTTTTTTGTGCAGCAGAAAGCCCCTTTTAACAGCGATAGTGATAGGGGAGTATGAAAAAAAAAGATACACCACACCACAGCTACACGAATCCTTTTTGTTAGCATTCCGTATAATCCAAGTATAAAGAAACAGCACGATATCATCACTGTCAATTTTGATATCATATTATAGGGTATAAACACATGTCAGACAAATGATGCCTGTTTTGGAAATCAAATGCACCTGTGAAAAAAAAATTGCTTTTGCCTTAAATTACTCCCCTCGAACCAACAATGACGCAGTGTGACATTCTCTTGGTAAGCAGAGCGCAGGCGTGCACACACACTCACACAGAAACAGCACTGGGTTGGCACACTAATAAAGTGTAGTTCCTGCACGCTAGGGATTCTGCGCTCAGAATGGCTGTCCTCATTTGAACTTTGCTTCAGTGAAGCTGCGCCAGGTTTCTGCGAGAATCACTCGCCTCAGTGCCTGCGCTGCCTTTCTCGCATGCAAGCCGCACATCTCACCTATGAGTTAGCTGAAAAGTTTCTCTCGGGGAGCAGTTTGTTTTTGCCATTTTCTTTTTCCTCGTTTCTAACGTGCGCTGTGGAAATCTGCACTAGGTAGAAGGAGAAAATGTCTTCCCCAGTAACAAGCTGGAATCTCGGTTTAGTATTAGTATTACATAATGCATTACATAACATCAGTTTAACAAACCAGTGCCAAGTCTGATTGTCTGTCTGTCTGTCAGTATGTCTGTCTGCCTGTCTGTCGTAGTTATGGTCATAAAAACGATTCAAAAAGTCGTTCATCCAAGTCTAGAGCTGGATATGCTTTTATGTGATAAGGCCAGGTTAGCGACAGTTAAAAGAAAAAGAAAGCTTGAGGAGGAGTCACGACTACTGTCTGTGCATGAATGCGGAAACAAAACGTAGCTCAATCATTCACGTTTAATTGCAGGTTTGCTTAAGTGTTCATGATGAAATGCTTCCCCCCACCACTACCACCCCTTCCTGCTAAATGTATTTTACTTTGTTTGTGGTTGAGGTTCGACTAAGCAACCAGGCAAACTCGCCCACGCGGTCGGAAACGGCAGCCGTTAATGAAGGCTCTAAAAAAAAAAAAGTTAATTGTTCCACATGGGTTGTTGGAAAAGTAGGTCAGGCTCAGTATATCTCAGTTAAACACGAGGGGAGGACGGAGAGTGGAAATCGAGCAAACTTTGCCAGAGCGTTTTACATGCATGCACAAATGCACAAAAGCACAAATGCAAACGAAACTCCCAGTTCAGTCACAAAGTGGCCAATGCAGCAACATTGAATGTGACCTAGAAAGTGAGCCATGTGTATCCCAATCCCAACCCTCGTGCTCATATGACAGCAAGAGACACACACTTGTCAGCGTGAAGAAAATGCTAACATGCTTGTTCATCTTGCAGCATCTGAGATATAGGGCACTGAGGTCATAAATCAGTGCGGCTCTTGACCTTGAGTGAGAACTAGCATCTCATTGAACCAGCAGGTAAAAATATATACGCAGGTGTCGGACAGCACTTCGTAGAAAAACAAAACAAAAAAAACCCCCTGTATCATGTTTACGTGCCAAAAGAGGAGCCTCAAAAAGAAGAAGCCGAAGAGGAAACGTTAGCAGGATATCAGTATACTCCGACTTCCTAACAAGCTGGGATATGCGCAGAAAAGAATCTCGCTGTGCTGTAATGTATATGCGGCAAATGAAGCCTTCGTCTTCTTCGAATGCCATCAGCGTGAGAACAGTGTGGAGTAACAGCTGTGAATGAGATGCAAATGCAATGAATGGATTTAGGATTGAAGGCATGTCTGTGGTTTTACCCATAGCACAATTCAATCAGACTTGAATTCACACCTGAGACCATTTTCAGCAAGAGTCGATACGTTTGTTTTATTTGAGGTCAAGTGTGGTTCATGCTGTCTGTGAAAGCCGGACGTTGAATAATGTGACTGGTCACTGTGCTTCCTTCCTTGACGATGGTGAGGAAAAGCATTGTTGTGCTGTGCAGAGATATATAAACTAAAGAAGGCTTTGAAATGTAAATGGATGCAACTTGCTTAATGCACAGATGCAGGAGTTGCTCGAGAATTCCGTACACTGGGTGGCAGTGTACACGTAAACTATGGATCTGAATTAATAAACTTGGAGCAAGGGACTCTGCTACCACATCATTTGTTGTCGTCATCCTTCACACACATGATCCAATACATTCTGACAGATTGTGGGAAAGAGGTTTTCTTGGAATACCAGTAGGGAAAAAACCCCCATCTCTGACGCTTCCCAAATTCCACTGTTTCTCAACAGTTACTATGGTGATACGAATGATTTGTCAAATGTCTGATTGGTGGGATTTGTTTCAGGCTTGCTTGTGTATAATCGGGCAACTTTGAGGGGAAAGACCTCATTTGAACCATTGTCAGGCAAATGTAAAGAAACATTGACCAGTTGGAGCAAACTTAAGTAAGCACTCAAAAAAGTCAAAGTCCCTCTCATGCCAGGACCTGGTCTTCCCAGGCAGTCTCCCAACCCAGTACTAACCAGGCTCTTAAAGCGCATTGGGTGGCACCGATCTCTGCTTCTACAGTCCTTGGCCTCTCGCCTATACAGCTAGGGTTACAGTAGGGGGGCTAGTCCTCTGGTAACCACAAGAGTTTGACTCCCGACTCGCATCTGTATTGCAGACGGTAGTAGGTACCATTTTTATGATGGTCTTTGGTATGACCCGACCGCGAGTAGAACTTGCTAAGTAAGCACTAAATCAACCTAAATCAATTACACATTAAGTAAGTAAACAATAATTAGGACAATAAAGAGACAACAACAGGTGCTGCTGATCAAGGGTTCAATCCTGACCTTGGTCTGCTGTCTATGTGGAAATCTGCATGTCCTTCCTGAGTCCCTGGAATCTTCTTCCTGGTACAATGAGTTCCTCCAACTATTTCAAAAAGTTGCTTTTATGTGGATTGGCTACTTTAAATTGTCTGTCTGTGTTTGTGTAATGTCCTGTCATGGACCAGTGTCACTTTCTGGGTGTATCCCTGACTTGCACCCAGAGTTCCTGGGATGGGTTCTGGATCAACCACAACCGTGACCACTTACCAAGGATGAAGGAATGGATAAAAGAACAATAAATGATTGTAGCTATTATTCCACATGTTGTGGTGTTGCTGCTGAAGTTATATGTAAAAGGTATGCATAGAGGGTGGCACATTGGTCCAGTGGTTAGCACTGGTACCTCACAGCAAGAAGGTTCTGGGTTCGAACCTTGTGGCTGACTAGGTTTTTTTTTTTTGTGTGGAGTTTGCATGTTCTACCCGTGCAGGTTTCCTCTTACAGTCCAAAGACATGCAGCTGGCTACTCAAAGATGTGAATGTGAGTATAAATGGTTGTTCATCTCTGTATTAGCCCTGGGATAGATTGCGAACCTGCCTCGGGTGTACTCTGCCTTTCAGCTGAAGTCAGCTGGGATCCACTCCCTGCAACCTGACGTTACATTGCATTAATGCCATTTAGCAGATGCTCTTATCCAGAGCAATGTAGAACATACCCAGAGCAGCCTGGGGAGCAGTTGAGGGTTAGGTGCCTTGCTCAAGGGCACTTCAGTCATTCCTGCTGGTCCAGGGAATCAACTTGGTGACCTTTTGTTCCCAAAGCTGCTTCCTCTAACCATTAGGCCATGGCTTCCCCATGAAGGAACCATGATGGATAAGTGGTGTAGATGATAAATAGTTGTGGATATATGTGTAGAAGGAATCGATCCTATGTATTCTCTCCAGCTTTTGGACCAGGTGTAAAAATGCCCTAAGACAATGCCTTCCATGAATCTTGGGAAACCATTATTCCATCTACCTGATACGTAGTCATGAGACTAATTTGGATTGGATGTACTTCTTCTGCTCTTTACCATCTGCTATTCTCTCTCCTCATGAGTTCAAAGCCGCACTGAGATAGAGTAAGAGATACATTTATCATGAAATAAATAGCATAGGGAAGACAGAATGTGAGAGAAGCAGGGGTTTGTTTGGACTGAAACGATCAAGCAGCAAGCTTGACACTTCCAGTTCCAGTTGGAATGTTCTCGATGGAAACTCTCCTTTGGCTGAGGTAAGACTGGAAAGAAAAACAAAAAGGAAGATTGAGGTACTGAATAATTGACCACGTTTACAGGCCTCCGAACAGCACTTAGAACAGGATCTGACCGTTTGACCACTAGTTCGAGCTTACTAGTTGAAAATAGGAAATGTCCTGCAAAGTCACGACAGAAATAATCTCAAAAAGATATAAAATCACGAGATTCACAAATGTTAATTTTCTCAGGTAAGTTTCATGTTAGAAAGGTGTTTCAGAGCTATGACAGAAAGGTATATTCAACACTGAGTGGTGCAAAAGAAAAGCATTTCTAGCCCTAGCATAGGGATATTGCACGTTTGAATCCTGGCAATGCCATAGTCATCCAAGGCTAAGTGCTTGAAGTGTGAGGGATGTCATTACTCTTTCCCCTGTCAATCAGAGCAACACTGACCATTCATGGGCATCTACAACTTCACTGGATGTGGAAGAGGGCAGTTTGTGCATTCCTCAGGATTGTGTTCAGTTGCCCTGTGATGTAACATGAGCAGCAGTATGATTAGAAGGGGGTAAATCTCCAAAAAAGAAAGCTATTTTGAAAAATGAATAACTGCTCAGATGAAATAGGGGACTTAATGTAATAAACCTCTACACCACATAAATCTTACTAATGCAAATGAGCATTTAATCCATGCTTCAGGCATAGCTCAAGCTTACATCTGGTGCGCTAATTTGTTACATTATGGGTGACGCAAATAGCTCCAGTAGAGCTCGCATAGCCAACAAGCTCATTCGTGAAAACTCTACAGAAAACTGAAGGCCCTATTCTTACCTGATCCAGCCAGGGAAATGGACCGGGTCAGGAAACACTGGGGTCAGGTATGTCTTCGTGTGGGCATTTGGATAACTGTACAGTCTATTTGATCCCTTTTGTGTCTGATTGTTCAGCAAGGGTGATGCTTTACTTAATTAAATCTTCCCGAATGACTATTTGATCTCCTAAAATGTGTGAAAATGGTTCCTTTGACATAGCCAGCCTGGCCATTAACCCACTTTAGTGATGCTTGAAGCCAGTACTGTTGCTAATGTCTTTATATTCCACAAATAAAGCTTGGGACCTTGCCAGCATACTGTACATGGCACATGTTTCTGATCTGTGCTTGGCAAAGCTGCCACTTTCAGGTGGACGAGAAAAACGACGTCTTCCCAGCTTCTATCAGTGCTTTTCAGGTGCATTCATTGAACCAGTTTTTCTGCATGTGAGAATCTGAGGCTGCCAATGACCTCATTCAGGAAGGGTTACGGAAATGGGAAAGGTGGAGACTCTTTGGCACTGATGGAATATGCTAGGATCTGTCAATGTCAGAGAGCTGGTTGAAGTTCATCCCTCCATTCTGGTTTCCCCACAATGTGAACCCGATATCCCATCCAACACCCACTTAGTCCATTCATTATCCACACCCATACACACATGCACAGGCATCCATCAGGACATACAGTCTTTTCTCACATGATTCACAGAAGCCCTTTCAAAAAAGGAATAAGCACACAAATGTTAAAGGCTGTCATGAAGCCCCATCCTCAGCCTGCTGTGCATACCATTTTGGACGGAGGCCCCCGTTCCAGCGGCTGGTTCCTAATTGGTGAGTTCAGGCTGTGAACTGTCAGGCCAAAAATTTCATCGTATATTCCACGGAAAGTTTTATCTGCCTCAGAGAAACGTTACCACATACTACAAGAATGGCATGCGGTTAAATCAGCAACATGCATCTGCTCTCAACACAAGAAGAACCGTAGGGTGCTGCAGTTAATACACTGTAGTGCTTATTATTTCCATTCAGTTTGGAATGTCTTGACAGCACACAGCAGTTGGGAGTTATACTTAAATGTTCTTCGTAATAGAAAAATGTATACCCTATCTTTGCTGATTGGCCCAAAGAGCAATAAGGAGATGCTAGGGAGGGGACAACTCTTTTTATTCTATCCACATTCACTGGATATGAGCAATCACACGCTCTGATTGGCTACCCTACTACTAGGATATCAGCTCATATAACATGAGGAGAGAAAAACAAAATGGCGGAGCATGTTGCTAAATCAACCGAGGATGAAATAAAAACTCTACGAAAGTATTTGATGGTAAGAACAATTTTTTTTTTATTTTCAAGATGACTTATTATTATTATTATTATTATTATTATTATTGCATTTTCCACAAATTGCTCCTGTCATTTCGCCGGTTTGTTTACGTTCTAAGCTGAAATGATTTTGTCGGGCGTTTTGTATAAAGTTTTTATTTCTCGATTTTGCAAAAAATAAAAATAAAAATGCTCTGTTTCTCAAAATTCAGTGAATGTGGATAGAATAAAACAGTTATTCCAATCAATTTCTTCGTACATTGCTTATAGCCAACTCGGTGCTACGTGCCTCGTCGGCCATCAACTCATGTACGACTCGATTTTGTGGAATAACTGTTAAATAGCTGCTATAATGTAAGCGATAATAGGAAGTAACTTGTTTCACAGATGTTGCACAACATTAAATGTAACTATTAAAGGATAAAAAATATCACATCATCGTGCTTGCTAATAAAAAATGGTAATTGTTAGTAAATTAAAGGGTTAGTAAATCTTTAGTAACTTGAACTAAATTAAGCCATTACCTAGTAGTTAAAGAAGCAGCTTTGGAGCCAGAAGGTCGCTGGTTTGATTCCTTGGACCAGCAGGAATGGCTGAAGTGCCCTTGAGCAATGCACCTGCTTCCCAGGCTCTGGGCATATTGTACGTCACTCTGGATAAGAGCATCTGCTAAATTCCTGTAATGTAATGTCAAATTGGTGTGGGATAAGATCCCATCATGTTGCATTCCTTATGTACTGGAGTAATAGTAGCTGAATTACAATATTCATTTTCCTACAGTGGAGCAGCTGTTCAAGTTGTCTGTCGTGGTGGCAACTTAATTTTCCTGACGTTTTGCAGATTTCACCTACACAGTACACTGGGCCATATTTGAATATTGATGATTTGCCACCCAGAATTTATGCACTTAGAACCCACTTGAACCATTGGATCCTGCCTGCAGCAGTCATAAATGGCTGTAGAACTATTAACAAGTCCATTGCGATTACAACCAGTAATAAACCACAGTACGCTTTTTTTAAATCCCAACCCTTGTGTAAGAGATATCAGACAGCTTGTACCAAAAATCATTACTGCTAATTACTTTTTTTTTGTCATTGTGTCAGTCGTGCCAAGCAACAACTTTCATCATTCCTAGCTCTTTGTTAATAGTCACTTGGATGATAGGATGCTGTTAATTCCAAGTTGTGTTTGCTTTTCAAAAAAAAAAAACTTAAATAAAGCTAATCCCTGCAGCTAAAAATATGACGAAGCCCGTCCTGTCTTTGTCATGCCTTCCATTTTGAAAGATTTTTGTGGGTTTATTAGACATGCATGAATGCAGTTGTGGCATTGTCTACAGCAGGAGCCAGATGTTCATTTCTCTTCATAAAGCAAAAAAAAAAAAAGGTATCGCGTGAACCTGAGGTGTTTCCCCCAAAGAGATTGCACCAGCAGCTCACCAGGATCCAACATGCCAGGAACGGCCAGTGAAAGGGAGAGAACAGGAACTTGTGAGGAGAGGGATCTTTTTCTTTTTTTTTTCCACTGTGTGTATTCAGCTGTTATTCCCGCGAGCAGGCGCAGAATGAAAAAATGTGATGTGCTAAAATAAGAGGGGCTGAGAAAGAAAAGAAGAGTTGTATCTGCATTTATCGACAGTGTTGGGAAAATTAGATGAAGGGGTTGAGCAGCAGTCGTTGCCTCGAAGGGACTGATTTTAACAACTTTTATAGAACTTCCTGTTTAGTGAGCATTTCAGAAACAAGTAAATCATGCTATGGAGTGATCCCGGAGATGAAAAATAAAGCATTCAGGTATGAAGGGCTGACTTCCTGTGCCGTTATGGAATCCGTGGTGACAGTCACATGTTGGAAAGAATGCCCTTGTGAATACCGCCAGGGCAACTGAGGACATGCTGAGTCACTGGTTGTGTCGTGGGAGTCATTTTTCGGCGCAGTAGTGACTCCCTTGCTCATGCGCTCCTCCTTCGATTCCAACTCTGCAAGCAGTGTTCGAGTCACTCAGGAGGGACGGCGGTCCCCCGAGAGCCCTTGAGAACTCTCCGAGGCGCTTTGTGCTGCACTTGAGACTTAACTGCGGCCACAGCCATTCGCTGTTTCTCCTCGCCGTGTTTACGGTTTCAATGTAATTGTTTTGCAGTCATGTTATTCCACTCAGGCTCCTGGTGGTTCTGCTTTCACCCCCACCAACTCCGAGCTTGTTTCAGATATTCTAGTAATCCATGTGCAGCTGCTTATTTTTCTTTTTCTTTTTTTTTTTGCAGCTTTGTTTTTATAGAAAACATCTGGGAAGCTAAAAAAGTAGTGACTCTTCAATTCCCAGTGCTCTTCAAACTATTTTCTTGAAAGAGGCTAGGATATACATGAGCTGGAGTTATTGTTGAAAATCAGTGATGATAAACTACTAAAAATGAAGCATGATGATATACTAGGAAAGCATTAAACAGTGAGAAAGACTTGCTTCAGATTGTTTTTGAACAGTTTTATTTCTATTTAAAATAATATGATTATAGAGGGGCACTCTCAGAAAATAAAGTACATTATTGTACCTTTAGAGGTACAACGGCTCGTCACTGGTGCAGTGCCCTTGAAGGTACTTATTTGTACCCTTTATATACTGCTTGGGAACATGTATGTACCTTTTTGACCCTAAAAAGGTACAGTTAGTTAGTTTGAGGTCCAATAATGAGTCCTGGGGGGTACATTAGTGTTGATTGTACCTTGAGGGACAGAAATAGACTCCTCCTGTACCCCTATTTCTGACAGTGTGAGATCAGATTTTCTCATACCTAGGTGGATGAATGTCTTTCCTATAACCCTATGTGGGCGGCACGGTGGTGTAGTGGTTAGCACTGTTGCCTCACAGCAAGAAGGTTCTGGGTTTGAGCCCAGCAACCGGCGGGGGCCTTTCTGTGTGGAGTTTGTATGTTCTCCCTGTGTCAGCATGGGTTTCCTCTGGGTGCTTTGGTTTCCCCCACAAGTCAAAGACATGCAGTTAGGTTAACATGGGGCGGCCTTGGGCTGAAAGTGGCCTTGAGCAAGGTACTGAACCCCTGACTGTTCCCCAGGCACTGTAGTATGGCTGCCTACTGCTCTGAGTGCATGTGTTCACTGCTTCAGATGGGTTAAATGCCGAGGATGAATCTCATTGTGCTTGAAGTGTGTATATGACAAATAAAGGTTTCTTTCTTTTGCTGATCAGAGTTACGTGGCAATGCTAGGCACTTTTAAGCTCATGCATACTGAATGGGATGTTTAACTCACTGTGCAAGAAGCTGTGGTTTGAAAAGATGTAGCGGCTTCATGTTTCTCTGAGAACAGATATTTGGGCTGTTCTGTGATTGGGGATTCGACGAGGTTGGAGGTCTTGGTGGCAACAGGCTAAGAAGTTCAGTCCAGACTTCTCTATCCCTATCTTTAGTACTGTCACCGTGGGAGAAGCCATGGTCTAGAGGTTAGAGAAGTAGCTTTGGGACCAAAAGGTCGCTGGTTTGATTCCCTGTGCTGGTCCAAGTGCCCTTGAACAAGGCACCTAACCCCCAATTGCTCCCTGGGTGGGTGTGTCAGGGTCCTGTTGTATGTCGCTCTGGGCCAACATGGTGGTGTATTGGTTAGCACTGTCACCTCACAGCAAGAAGGTTCATGGTTCAAGCCCAGTGGCTGACAGGGAAGTTTGCTTGGTCTCCCCGTGTCTGTGTGGGTTTCCTCTGGATGCTCTGGTTTCCCCCACAGTCCAAAGACATGCGGTTAGGTTAACACAAGGGAGCCATGGCCTGAAGGTTGGGCTGAAGTGCCTTTGAGCAAGGTACCAGAGCTGGGTATGTGCGTGCTCATTGCTCACTTGTGTGTGCTCACTACTTCAGATGGGTTAAATGCAGAGGCTGAAGTCTGTGCTTGAGTGTAAGTCTCGTTCTTGGATAAGAACGTCTGCTAAATACCTGTAATGTATCCCAATATGTTCCCAAGCTAACTATGAGATCTATTCTCCCCAATGGGTCCTGGGTTTCCCCCAGAGTCTTGGTTCAGTGCCATGTACTTGGTACAACTTTAGTATGATCTGACAAGGGGACATTCCTGCATGGTGCCCAAACCACTTCATCTTCATTTGGAGGCTCTAAGGTTCTCCTGGATATCCCTGGAGAATATGCAACTTCCCAGCAACCCAGTGGAGAATACCTCAACCTCACGCAGATTGATCAGTAAACAGCAAGCTTAATCTGCAAACAGAGGTCCTACTTCACAATCACAGACTTCTGTAGTGGTTCTAACACTGCTGAAACCACTTGTCAATCTCACACTGTCTTATTCCATCACTTTTCAATAAGATCCCAAGATACTTAAACTGCTCCACCAAGGGTAAGGTGTCTTCTCTTTCTTCCCTCACCTAAAGGGACCATCCCACCCTTTTCCAGGAGAGAACCATGACTTTGAACTTGGAGGTGCTGATTTGCATTCCAGCCCTCATTCACACTCAGGCTTATTCCATCACTTTTCAATAAGATCCCAAGATACTTAAACTGCTCCACCAAGGGTAAGGTGTCTTCTCTTTCTTCCCTCACCTAAAGGGACCATCCCACCCTTTTCCAGGAGAGAACCATGACTTTGAACTTGGAGGTGCTGATTTGCATTCCAGCCCTCATTCACACTCAGGCTTTGGTTTAGGAAAGGAATTTGACAAACATCAGATAAAGATGCGATAACATCAATTTTACCACCCGCATGAATCTTATTATTGTTTGCGAGGTGACACTGTACTATGTCAGAACTTGGATCTTCATTTTTTTTCCTGAATACTGAAAAGTAATGGAGTCAAATAAAATACTGATGAGAATACGTGTTGTATTTGTGCTCGTTTTCAGATCGTGTCAGTGTTCTTTGTCCTCCTGCATGCTCGGCAAAATGGTATATTTGTGTGTATGTGTGTGTGTGTTAGAAAGCTTTCCAGCTAAATGAAGGTCAGGCTTGTGCTCGGGCAGGACAGTGTGCTTGGTTTCTCTGTTTTCAGGAGGCAGGTGTGATTAATTGCCAGAGTGGCTCTGACTGTATAGAATTGAATCATGTCCCCTTTGGGCCGACCATTAAGGTAATTGGCCTTTAGTTTTGCAAAGACCATTGAGAGGCATTTATTCTTGCCACTCAGCCCATAGCCTTAGATTACGGCTTGCATCTCAGAGTCTCCAGGACGTGTCTCGGGATGGGGCGATAGGAGCTAGGCTAATTTGGTAAGGAGTAAAGCAGGGGTGCTTAGCAGGTACTGAGAATAGATACGAGAAGGATGGGTGAGACGGGATAGGAAGGTGTGTATACATTTCTCTGCCATCATCACTGCAAAAAATATCCTGTCTGCAAAAAGAGTAAGTGTTGGAGAAAGGAGAGTGCCATTTGCATTTTTTACTACGTCAACCTAATTATCACAAAATTTCAAGGTGTTTGGAGCTGACGGATTTGCTGACAGAGTGGTGAATTGCCCAGGGGCCAAAAATGGGGCACTTATTCTCCAGTTTCTGTTGTGTGATGCCTGTAAATGCAGGAGAGGGTTTTTAAGTATAATACCATACATACAGTATTGTGCAAAAGTCTTAGGCACTCTAGATATATTTTTTCATACAAACTTTGCTATAGATTTCCATTTTCTGACTTCTGCATTGAGTCAAAACATTACAAAAACAATTTAGAGTTACAGTTGTTAGTTTTCCAGCACAAAATTAAATGTTACAGAAAAAAAATTGTATCTGAGCAGCATATTACAAAAGAGAGCATTTTTCAGATTTAAAAAGAAAACAGAATGAAGGCTACTGGGTTTTGGTGCAAAATGAAGAAGTGAGTGTGACAGTCAAAGTGTCCAGAAGAACTGCGGCTGG